>JAUMTS010022912.1:0-11370 GCA_032273385.1 Ophiopholis aculeata | reverse complement strand
ATCTTAGAGGAAAAGTTCTTACTAATCCTGTTATTTTGATTTTGTCTTTACCTAGGGCTGGACATTACCAGACAGGGTGTCAAGTGAGCCATATTTTGAATCCAGGGAGGCATTAGCAGCATCAGGAAAGAGTCTACTTACTATATCCATCGCAAGATTGGAAGCTCTAGAACAGTCTGTAGAAAGACGCTATCTGAAACCTCCACTCACTAGAAGGTAATGCAGGGAGAAATATGGGAAATGTTCTATAGATAATGATGTAGATTTATCACGTTTTTGTTCTTAATCGGTAATTGTATGTGTGATGATTCCACAAAGGAAATTGTGAAGGAAGAAAGTGATAACGCATTTGTCTATGGATTTAAACTTCAGATCACAACACACAATATTGACCTCAAAATTTTACTTCTGCCGTCTTAATCAGTGGAATGACCTTGTGGATCAATGACGTCAGCATAAGGTCATATAAATTTGAAAGTTAGTGCTGTCCCCGTCCTTGTTGAGTGCGGGTTGGAGAGCATGTAGAAGATGACCTCCGTAAACCCCCCTGTCAAAAGCATTTGGGTTTATTATGTAATTTTGTTGATAAAGACTGCAGCAGTAGCAGTTGAACATTGTAAGGTACATATTTTGTGTTTTAATTCAAAGTTTAAATCCATGAAACAATTTGTTATCAACACAGATGAACTTTCATTTTAATATAATGCATCCTGTTTGCATTTAAGACGATCTCTTTGCTATACCGTTATAGTGAATATTTTATTTCTTTAGTCAAAGTCTTTGTTGGAGATAAACATGCAGAGATGAGCTTGAATTCAGCTGTTTCATGTACAAAGACATAAAAATATTACTGTTCAGGTTTTTCTTAGACATTTTGGGTTTTTGAACAGTTAGTTAAGTTGCATCTCTGAACATGTGTGCTTAATGAACAACTGTAGTCACCTTAGATTACAGCATTATGTCATTGTCATTTTTGTCTTGTATCATTTCATTTTTGTCAGTTTTGTGTACATTTTCTGTTCTTTCTTATTTCAATAAACGTTCATGTTATTTTCTATCTTTTATTTGATTTATGTATTTCATTTTTGTTGTCAACTGTAATGTGATATTGAATTGATGATTTATCATAACTATGGGCTGACCAATGTAGATTTAAAAATATTTGAGTTAATGTAAATTTAATGTGCAGAAAGTCTACCTTAAGCTGTTAATTGTGAGAACAATTTCTACTCATATGGTCCATGTTTTCAGAGCAGAAAGCTTGAAATCAAAGGCATACTTTGCACCTCACATACAGCATGCTAGCATCAGATCATATGTTGCAAAATCACCAACATATTTATTCAGTAGCTTTAAAACCACAGGAGCAAAACTGTCTGAAATGTTTTTGTATATTTGCATAAATCAGCATAAATATGTCATTTTCGTGTCTTTTTATTGTAGACAAAATAACGCCATGGGTTTACCACAAAGGTAATTGTTATGAAGATGATTCTCTTTTTTTTGTGGCAGTCATATTTAATCCATGGATGTAACACAGCCAGTTTCCTGTAGATAATAACTAATGACAGAGGTACCGCATGTGTACTTAGTACTCTTTTGGGTACCCGGAATTGTCCTTTAATACTGTTCCTTTTCCTTCTTACTAATACTTAAGTACACATGTGGTTACCCTGTGTTCCTAGTACCATAATAGGTTTGTGCCACTGATTTTGTGATCGAGTCATGTGGTAATGGGTACCTTTTAGTTAAGGTACAACAAAGGTACTATGTGACTATCCACTGAGAGTGGACTGGGAGTAGAGGAAAATGGCTGTTTAATTTTTTTTACTGGTGAGACTGCCTAGTAACTTTCACACTCTAAACTCTTCCGCGACAGAACAGTATGGTTACAAAGCTATTAGTTTGCTAAACCTAACTAAAATCTTTAACAGTGTTGGTTTTCTGTGTTCCCTGGGTTGTGTTAATTTCTTTAAAATGGTTATTGTTCCAAAATAAGAAATATAAATCGAAAATAAAATAAAAAGTATATTGGAAAAATCTTGACAGTTTGGATTTAAGAATTGTTGTTAAAATAGAACAATTGATAATTTGTGAACTTTGTATAGTGTGAAGCCCATAATTGTGATAAGGTCAATTGATTTGATTGATGCGACTATTTAATTTTGATTGGCCTAATTTGATCATGTGACATTTCATCTTGTGTCTACACAGACAGTCACTTCTAATGGCTGTGCAAAGCACTGGGATTGACACCAGCACTCTACCAACTAGGTGGGTCAAAGGTCACCAAAAGATCAACAAATTGACAGATAATTACTTTGAAAAAACCAAAGCTGCAGTCTCACATATTTTATGCATGGTTTACACCACCAATCCTAAATCCCAAATCCATTTTCAATTTCACAAATATAAAGGTGTAGACCATGATAAAGAACATGTAAAGTAAATAAAAGTTTTGATCAGTGATATAAAGGCAGACATCAGAGATTAAAGTCCTTCGAATGGTTTTTTTGGATATTATATTGTTGGGTCATTGGTATAGTACCTCATTCAGAAAAGAGCAAGAATGTAACTTGTGATTTTGAAGATATGTAATTTGATGACAGCTTTGTAAAGTTGTTATTAAAGCCTATATACAAAGTTTGTCAATGTGGTTTTCATAATAGTCTGGTTACCCTAAAGAAGTATTCTGAAACTTTACTGGAAATCAAAACCAATAGGAAATCTGTTTTAACAGATGTTATATATTAGATGTCCTCAAAAATATTAACAGTTCTAAAGTTAATAACTCTCAGAACATTTAGCAATTCCTTTTTTTTGGGGGTGGGGGGGGGATGGATTTTGTTCTTAGTCTGACAAAATTTAATGAAGAGCTTGTTTGAGAACATAATGATACTTCTTTCTAGCCTACTGTCACAAAGTCTAATGTTTCTTAGAATTGAAGGATAAATGACGGTGTTAAACACTTCTGATTTCTGCATATTTTAATGGGGTCTTACAGAAAAATTTCTGTGTAAAATGGTTGGAGGGTTTAGGGAACAATTTGGGTATAGATTACGAGTGCGACTGCAGCTTCCTCGTACCCTGTGTTGATTTGTTATTTATTGTTGTGTTGGCTGCTGCTCTAATGTTTGCTCAAATTGGTTGGCTAGACATGATATGTTTTATTTATACATATTCATTTAGACTTATTGCTAGTGTTTGGTTTTGTGGTGCACATCATATAGGTTTGTTAGTTCAATTATATTCTTTTAAAACTTGCCATATATTCCTGATTTCCTTAAAACAACTTTGTATTTGACATGAAATGGTGAAAAAACTTGTTAGAGAATAAAACAATTTAAGTCTACATGACTTAATACAGATATTTTGTTATGGTAGCCGAGATACAGCTTTTATTATTATCTTTGATTTAACACAATTAGAAATAAAATAACAACCTTAGAAAAAATGGTTAAATAAATAAACTCATTACGAACTTGGTAAAACAACACAACGTTTTGATGCCCCAAAACAACAAGGAAATGGAAAAGGTTAATTTCACCAGTTACAAGTTTCTTGCGCACAGTGTTGTACATTGTGACATTGACAAGTATTGGTTTAAAGTTCTGTTCTTATATTTTAGGCACAATTTTGTGTTGCAGTTTTTATCATATGATTTTAAGTTTTATTTGGTTTAATATTTGTAGTGACTATGTCACATTGTTTTGAAACACTAGTAGTTTTATTTTGAAATGTTCATGCATGAATCCCCATTCACCTTATTTACATCTTAATTCCTAACTCAATTCAAAGTGTATGTTGAATTAATAGGTACTGAATTTTGTTTGTTCAAATTTGTGACAAAAAGGAATAGGGAGGTGGTTTTGTTTTGGGGGAAGCTTGTAGCTGTATTGGTATAAAATGGTGTGTTTGTGTGCATGTAAAAAGTGTGATGTGGTGTATCTGAGGGGTGTGTTGATGTATAAATAATGTCAGTCAAGAGGTTAGTAATTCCAAACAAATCTTGCCTGAAGACTTTGAAGCTTATGTGTCGAGAAAGGCATTGGGTGGGACAAGAAAGACATAAGATCTAGGGTGGGGTGAGAGAGACATGAGTTACAGGGATGAAATGAAAGGCAGTTATAGGACGGGATTGTTCAGAGGACATATGGTGTTTGTGAACTAAATGAGTGGATACAAGTTCCTATTATGTTGACAACATTTGATTTTGGTAAACAAAACTTCAAGAAAAAAACAAAACAACATATTGCTATGATGGGGGTGACATCTGAGAAGTTTTAAGTGTTAATCCATTGGAATGTTTTGTATACCTGTTTTCACATACTTGTATCATCTTTCACTAACTGTTTATGTATGTTGTATTTTTTATCATAATTGCATCACTTTTGTGTGAATGCTAGCCCTGTGATATTTGAACTTGAACCATTTTCACTCAGCACACTTTCATGCTAGACCCGTGGAAATTAACGAATAGAAATCAATGTTTTTGATGCCCAGATTTTTTCATCAATAATTTTCATTATGTTTAACAAGTTAACCAGCATGACAGAATCTATGATATTTTACATATTTTGGCTGACATTGAGTGATTAACGATAATAAGAAAAATAAAAGCAAACATGTAGTTGATAATGATAAGCTTAGCTTTGTTGGTGGAATATCAAACACATGTAGAAAAGAAAATCTGTACTTGATGTAAAGGTTTATTTTTTATTTTTCCATGCGTGCAATTTTACAAAGCTTTCATTAACTAAAATCCATCAAATGTATCACGTTATTTATTCTCTGCATGCTAACTCATTCAATTTACAGCAAAGTTGGGAGCCAATGGTCACATGAAAATTAACCAGTTATTGCTTGCTTCAGTTTAGCATTATTGGAGTATTTGCAACAATGTGTTAATTATTACTATTGGGATTCCCAATTTGCCTAATTATCTGTGTGTGGAGAAATGCACATAATTTTAATAATACACTTGATTTTTATATTTGCAATTTTCTCATTGCTAAGATTTTATCTGACATTGTATATCTCTTGTGAACTATGCACTAGTTTGGATTCATCTAGTGGTGTAAATCATGCACTAATTGGGATTTGTCTGATGGTTCACATGAAATGTGCAAAGTCAGTTGTAATTGGCTCCATATTGAATGCACAAACCTTGGTTTAACATAAAAATGCTTTCATTTTCCAGTTTTCACAACCCTTTGAATGCACTGCAGACTTGACATATTCATTTCTAGAGAGAATAGTTTGGTGTTTAAAAAAAATCTTCAGGTCTTTATGATGTGGTCATTTCAAGTATTACCTTATAGTAACATGCTATAATGGGTGTTTTAACCATAACCCACTTCAGTTGGTTGTGGGGAAGGTGGTACGGAGACTTACAAATTGCGTGCAAAGCGCCCGTGTGGGCCAGGTCTTGAACCCGAGACCTCCCTCGGGGGACAGGGGCTGCACACCAAGTCCGTATGTTGGACAAGCCAGCCTTTCCTTGATGAGTATAGATAGGCTAAGGCGATTGGGCAACCACCGAATGTGACGTTCTCGGACTTAGTCTGTATAGGTTTTGTAGGGTTGAGCATGGTATGGGTTAATGATCTTGAGTTCCTGTGGATTATAATGTCAAGTCTGCAGTGATTGTTTTTGCATGCTTGCACTACAAATGTATTTATTTACAAGGAAATATTTTCCCATATGTATTTGATGGTTCATTTCCATTGTTATTAGCACAACACTTAATTGAGTTATAGTTAAATAATTTGATGCTAATATTCTAGAATAACATCTGTTTAATGAAATTTGTGATTTTGCCAAAAGTTGACCTTTGTTTATATTCATTACTGATTTGAGCTAATAATATTATCGTCTGCTATTACTACCCAAAGAAATGGAATACATAACTAAGATGGAAACCTATCGTTCATGGAAAGGATTTGTTCACAATCAGTTACTTTTAGGTTTTTTCAACTCCCAATTTTTATGTTTTCTGCGCTTGCAAGTCAAGTCAAATCGCAAACATAGTTGCACAAAAGGAAATATCAAAAATATGCTCCTGGCTACGAGAAAGAGCGTATGGTGTTGGTATATAGCCAGAGGTACAGTAAAATGCCTCAATGCATCAATGCGGCTGGCTGTCTCATAGCATTACACTTGATGCAGTCAAAGTTATGCATCCTGAAATACAATTACTATGCTTATAGGCTTCTTATACCTCACAAACCTTTTGGCAGAATCACAATTAAACAGAAATTCTTGTGATATTGTCACTGTGGCAGCAAATATTAACGATCATTTTGATGCATTATGATTTCAGCAACCCTAAAGGAGATGACGATGTAGCACCAGGTCTAGTGAGATGGAGGAATGCGGTATCCGTGGCAACATCAGCATCACAGCTATGTCTATGTCTTGGCATGCTGGAGAATTGTATAGCATGGGATAAATCCATCATGAAAGTGGTATGTTGGAAAATTAGAATATGTAACATGAAGTGTTATGAATAACAACATCAACATCAGACACATCACTGGGCCTCAGGGAAGAACAGAGGCTAATTGTATTGTCACTGACTGAGTGTCCCAGGTTAAAGAAGAAATAAATAAACAAACAAACAAACAAACATTAATGTTATAATTCTGAAATTACTTTTACATAATTACCCGTTAGCCACAACGTTATCTGTTATAGATAGGGAACTGGGTGCCCACGTATGCGCATGCATCCTGGCAATTTCCACTGTTCTTTGCCTGACAATATGCGCATGCGTCATGTTTTGTTCAAGTCTTATGCTTAAAACTTCCGCCACGTTTTTGCCTGTGACGTATTATACCGCAAATATGGCGGACTGCTCAAATCTGTTCGACGAAACCTTTCTTGGACATCAAGATTTCGTTTTGGTCGCCATTGTATTTAATCTATTTTTAAAGGCATATTCATACATTTGTTCAAAAAATTGATTTCGCTAACACCGATCTTAATTATTGATTATGTCCAAGTGAAGTGCTATGTGAGCTTCGGTTGCCCGAAATTGTATGTAAACGAGTGCAAATGGCATTTTTGTCATGTATGCTTTCCTGTTCCCGAAGTTTTAATACTCAAAAGCTTATTTATCCACAGGGTATGTTATTAAACCAATATGGAAAACAACCGTACACAAATTCTAAGTTGCATACATATTGAGAGCGCTACGGCAAGAAAATGTGAAAATATGCCTGTAACACAGGTTGATTATAGGGTTTAATAGACAAGATCGCGCCAAGTATGCGGTAAAGGACACCTTGTTCAAATCTTTTGTTCCCATCCGATCGATCAAAATCAGAATCCTACAATACAAGAAAGCCATTGGACAGTGTAGTGGTTCGTTTAGGCATACCAACCCCTTGTCTTTGTTGATGAACATTGCGGTCACCTCAAGAATCAGGATCTCTATATGTTTTGTGTGCGCAGAGTGTATGACCAGTCAATGTAATATTTTAAAATGTTCGGCTATCATGTTAAACAAATTTAAAACGTGTAATACGTGTTCCACTTCTCTAGAAGCTTTAAATATTTACCCCTAGTATCATGATAGACATGCACCTTGTTTGTTATCGGTTAATACAATTTAAAATTGATATACTTTCAGGGAACAACCCATCCTTGGATGAGTGTTTAATAGCAATGTGCAGAAATGGAGGACGATGCTTCAATGCCTACTTCAGTTTTGGTCAAATCAATGAACCATTCTGTGAATGTAATGTTGGCTTCTTTGGGCAGTATTGTGAAATTAGAGGTATAACTTGTAAATGAATAATAGACGGAAAAGAGGCCGTTTAAAATCCTTTTTTATTGTATATAGATCAGCTATACGAATTGAACAATGTATCTAATAATAAGATCATTGCGTTTGGTGTAACGATGCCGCCAAACGTGAAGTTGTGCGTACCAAATTAGAAACCATTCCTTATAGAAACGTACCGACTGTATATTTCTGAGAGCTGAAACGTATCACATGGAAAGGTTATTTTAGGGCAACTTAATAACTTTACAAAGATAGATATCAACATGTATTACTTTTAATTACTATATAAAACCGAAAACATAGGCTACTCATATTGTTTATTACTGCAAAAAAACCTCAATTGCACATACGTACTTTTTATCGTATAAATTCTTAATATATATTAATGTATCTACATGATCTTTCCTAGTTGATGACCCATGCTTGAGCAACCCGTGTAGAAACGAGGCAGTTTGTACATCTTTCAATACATACTTCACGTGTCGCTGCCAGAATCAGTTCTCGGGTGTAACATGTGAGCTAGGTGAGTTTCCTTTTGGTTTCTTTGTTTGGTTAGAAATAATAATAATTATACTTACCGTATACGCGACTTTTCCAGAGATTTCAAAGCGCAGGCCATTATGTGGGTGTTTGTTTGTTTCTTCTTATACTGGGTCCATATTCAGATTATTATTAAGCTGCCATTTAATAGGAAGGTAATCATCAGAACCAGTTCGCTTTAACAAGGTAATTTGCAGGCAATGGCTAATTACTGGCGTACACATATCAGCACTTAACCCATAAACAGCTACCCTATGCTCTTGGGTCGAAGAGGCAAGCAAGGTAAAATATTTTACTCCTTAGCAAAAGTTTTTAAAAATACACAGATTATTCCAAGCCTGCCAATTCACTACCTTCATTGTCATTGAACGTCACATTGTAACGTCAATCACAACCAGATATACGAACCATAATTGACCACTTCTTTGTGGATTACACTAAAGGGTCAGGTTTATCTTCTTACTGACTGCAGCCAAACCGACAGCTAATTGCAGCCAATTTACCCTTTTGTAATGATCTAAGCTGCAGCCGGCCACATATCATCCAAAGTCAGCAATGACATTTTTAAAAAGCTGACGCCAGGCAGCGGTCGGCCGGAGGAATATGCAATTAATTTATTTAGCTTGTTATACGTCAGAATATTATTTCAATGATATTGAACATTAATGCACTTGAAAACATGAAAGAAATTGGAAATCGATAATGTCTTCATTACAGGTGGTGGTCAAGGAACAGACGCAGTTCCGCCACAATTGACATGCCCACCTAATCAACAGGCTTCCGCCAATCAAGGACAAACTGGTGTTATTGTAACTTACTCCGATGCCACTGCCTCAGATAACAGTGGTGGATTCGTCAGCTTGTCTTACAGTAGACCATCGGGTTCTTTTTTCAATACCGGACCAACTACAGTCACTGTAAGAGGAACAGATCAAAGCGGAAACCCGGGTACATGTCAATTTACCGTAACAGTTACAGGTATGGTTATTTTGATTTGTCTAACCTGTAGGATTACAGCAGGGAATACATAATGTGATTGCAACTGTAAAATGTCGTACCCAATACAGTCATCTATGTGCAGAGAGGTAGCCGAGTAGTTTGTTTTACAGCTGTGCTTTAATTAAAAAGAAGGTTGTAAGATGGAATCCTTTCCAACTTCTCCTCTACCAAACTCTTTGTAATGTGGTCAACGTACAGAGATGCATACCAACGTGCAGAGGCATGTAAAATAGTGGTCTTGTTTATACACCAGACGAGCAGGGAGTAGGGGCAAATGAAAGTTCCATGCCTGATTCCAGGCCTTATCTTGAGAGACGAGGCTTAGTCATATGGTTCTGTTTTCTCATCATTAAATCGGGTGGCTGTCTAGGCGTAACACTTTGAACTTACACGAAATGGGGCACCACACATACTATTTTACATAGAGGTTTGCACCACAACTATTAACTTTGAGTTATAGTTTTGACCTTGCATAACCATGTTAACCTTATCAAAAAGAGAAAGAAGATCACTTGCCTGGTCCGTTGAACAAGTATAAAGGTAGTCAATTGTAGAAATACGAAGTCGTTCTTTAACCATGAAAATACTTACCATGCGTCACCGCGACTCAAAAGCACAGGGCTAATTTCCAAAGAGACCACGTGTGGTTCAGTAGAAAAATGCAGGACTCGTGAGTTTATGTTTCTTGGCAACACGTTTAATCTTGATTACTTCGTTGACCCACGCGATATTGGGTGCCTGTTATGGAAAATTTTACAATGTGCGCGCATTGGCCATAAATGCGGCTACGTTAGTTGAAGCGAATGTGACGATTTCGTGACTGCACCATAATAACAGGCAACAGAACCCTGTATACTTTGTAAAAGTTGCTTTATAAATCCCAATTCAAGATTCAATTTATTATTAGATAACATGATGACCGTATGGCAAAATTGCGGGGTTTTTTTAAATATTTGAAAACATCAAAACGTACATCAACATATACAGTGTGGTTCAATAAAACGTTGACAGTTTTTTGAAGCCATATTTTTCATAATTCAGGAAATTTGTTGACATTCTTGTTACATATTCTCCAAAAGTATCATCTTGGCCATTATTGATCAACTTTTAACAACATTCATAATTTAGAATAAACTAAAGTATCCGTTTGCTCAATACAAAACGACACAAGAAGTTTAATAAATTGTAAACAACAACGACCACATGCATTACATCATAAGCTTTTACTTCTGGCACTTTTATGTGCACTCATCTTCACAATCTTTTTGAATAATGATTTTTTTACCATAATCATGTGTAAATTATCCTTCTTTTCACTTTGAAAATGGCTTGACTTGACTGTACTCATAAATTATCAAAGCAATTTCTGCATTCAGTTTGTACAGCAGCATATACCAGTTCTGTGAAGTGGCCCTGCTAGAAAATGTCTTTCCTGTGTAGTAAACTGCCTGATTTTGTTTTTCCATTTCTCATCATGATGTTACACTGAATATAATTACTGAATTACATACAAGTTTTTGAAAATTTGAAGAGCCCACCAGGTTATTCCAATGTAATTGTTACAACTAATAAAACCCTATTTGAGTGTGAAATCAATAAATACCATGATTAATCTTAATTTGAATGGATTTCCATAGATTGGCAGTGTAAATGACTATGTTTGTAATAATTATGTCTTCTAAGTAATGATGCATTAAATGTTTTCGTGTTGGAACTTGGCAGTATTCTTTAAACACGCTCGTGGACAAAGTGAATTTGGATGGATTTTCTTCATATAGCTATAATTTTGAAACCATATAGCGTTATTTGCAACAAAATTTTGAGCACAGATGGCCAAGTTAATATTGTTGGCGAATATGTAAAAACATATACAAAAACATAGCAGTATTTTGAAAAATATGGTTTTGTAAAACTGTCAACGTTTTATTGAACCACCCTGTACATTTTATTTTAATTCACATATCCCTTAGCTCTAGTGTAGTTTTGAAAAATGCTGTTACATTTTTGTAATCCACACCTCAACTGATATGCCTATGCTGCCT
>JAUMTS010022801.1:0-11370 GCA_032273385.1 Ophiopholis aculeata | reverse complement strand
GGGGGGTTCAAGTTTCCCTTCTGACACAAATGTCACACCATTAAAAAAGTAAATTACAAACACCTTTAAATACATTCTGAACAAATTTATTGATTCTTACATGAAAAATATTCACATTTGCACAAATAAACAGCAAGATATAAAACATAGCAGCAATGCTAACTATCATAATTCAAATTTTATTGAGCGAACTCCACTTAACTTCTGTGGGAATAACCTGAGACTTCAAGTACCATACTTGTGAGTTTCATGAACAAAATAGATGAAAGTTATTCAATATTCATATTGAAGGGAAATTAAGACTGTTTTAAAATTATTTATGAATATTAAATAGCAATAAACAGTGAATACAATTTCCTCAAATGGACAGCTAATCTTTATTTTAATGAAGAAAAAAATCCAAGTAATTCAGCCAGCCTGCTGGTTCATGCTTTACATATTTCTAATTGTTTCCAAAAACCTCAAATAAAACAGTAACTCTTAAACACTTTTTTGAAAAGCCACTCAAACTTTAACTAAACATGAAAAATAATTGCTTTCGAAACATACATCAGTAACACTACTAAATCTACATTGTTTGCATTTGATGAAAATGTTGATTTTGACCAAATTAGCCATGAACTAAGTGGTCAATTTCAACAAAATTAACAAATGCATGGTCAAAATATTCTTTTATGCCTAACTATCCCTAAAGGTTAGAGATTCAGCTGAATGCACTGGCCATCACCTCTAATATTAAAAGATGTTAGCAAAAACAAAAGAAGTATAAATTCCACCTTGACTTGGGAACAATGAGACTGTTTATTACAAGATTCCATAATTAATTTTCCTTGGGCAACTGTCGAATATAGTACCCATCAACTAGTCTTAAAAGACTGAACTATTCATATTCAACATTTTGTAATGGAATCACCTTAATTATTCAAAGATTGTTGTGGCAAAAAAAACCAAGAACAGGTATAAATTCCACCTTGACTTGAAACAATGGGACTTCAATAACAGGTTTAAAACAATGAGACTGTTTATCAAAAGATTCTAGACAAACTTTCTTTGGGCAACTGGTAAATATAGTGCCCACCAACTCTTAAACAAGACTAAACTATTCAACATTTTGTAATGGAAAAAACAAGACTTGATTCAAGATTCGCACCTGTGTCTACCACGGTACCAGGGCAAAACAGTCCAGTTGCACCTTTTTTTTGTAGAAAACCAGGAGTCGCGACCAGGACTAAAATTGTTTCTGAAACCCCATGTTTCTTAGTTGTGTTAAAACATAAAAATACATCAAATCAAATGTTAACCATTACTTAAGAAATTAAAACTACTGCTTTATAAATAGAAATTATAACATGGCAAGGAGCTATACAAAATATGTACAAAATAAGTTGCTTTCTATCAACTATAACAATAAATGAAAAAGCAAAGTTTAAAATAGTGCAAAATGTGCATGATATACAAGCATAAATGGCTGTGAAGGGGCATGCTTTTCAATCATAGACCCAACATGGTTTTTGCAACCACACTTTTGCTTGGGGCAACATTTCTTATGGTCACGATGCACAGGGTATGATCATAACCATTTTCCTCAAATCATAATCTGTTTTGTGCACCAAATTTTCAAAATGTTTGTCATCTGATTGGTTGAAAGTAAAAAGGATGGCAAAAACTATACTTGTTTTCCCTTAAATTTGATTCTGATTGTCACATGACATGAATTTTTAGAAGAGACATTTTAAAACAATACATATTACACATACTTTTTAAAGATGCATAAATGTATCATCATTTTAAATCAGACATCAAGACTCTTGACAAAAGAGACAAATGTAGTTTGCTTTTCATTCAGTGATTGCCCAAATCAGTATTTTTACTCTAATTCAGAAATACATCATACTGGGCTATTATATAATACGAATGCCCTCTTTATCAATATCAACAAGGTTTTTCAATTCACATAATTATTTAAAAGTGCAATGCCCTTTACCAACACAGATCTCAATTTACAACAATTTTTTGAGAAGAATTATCAATTTGCCAATTTTAGTAATCATCTTTCATCATTTCAAATCATGAAAGTTACTGAGCTGTAAGTGGTGGTAACGGACCTTGGAATGTGCACTCACCTGTAACATTGTCACAAGTTGTGTACAGTACATCTATTTCATTTCAACTTCTGAAATCATAGATATTGATCGAAGATTAACCAAGATATGACAAGTTACAATCTTCGCACAATTTTTTTTTTCAAGTATGATAATTGCTCCTAGATTTAGGAGACATACAAACAAACAAACCATGATTGATGGAAAGATCTAACAGAACAATTTTGGGTTGGAAAAATTCTGGAACATCAGCGTAAACTAAAATGTGCGCATAGTTTAAGTGATGAATTATATATATTGGGAAGTGTGTTACTCTGCTTAAGCCTCAATAATCGGCAGGACGTCATCCAGTCACAAGGTTCACAAATTGGCAAATGTCATATTTCTATCAGTTTCACAATCGTTATCAATCAAAACTTTGATTACAAATTGACATAACATGTCATTACATTACCTATTTCACAATTTTATCAGAGGTCAATCTCTTCTCATGGCAGTACATTAAGTAGGCATAATCAATGATAGCATTATCTAATATCATACTACTCTACAAAGTGAACAATCTAATACTAATTTATGTCAAATTTATACATAAAACATGTCATCAAAACCTAAGCATAACAAAATCATCTAGGGAATATATTCCTTTTTACGTAGACATGATCAATTTACATTTATCCAATCCACTTCTCTACATATCCCCCCCCCCCCGCATAATTATTTTCTGACGTCAACATTTAAACAGGCACCTTCATAGTCAGCGAAACGTTCATTATTAATCCCACTCCAGGCTAATTTTAAAACTCAATTTTACAATATAGTTTACAGTAAAAAATCAAAGTCCAACAAATCTAACTATTGTTTGTGTTACGAGAGCCTGATGCCAATGTTGACTACAGAAAAAATATTACCTCCTGCTTTATTATCATGCAGGATTCATTGAAATAATCTGCAAGAATGTCTTACATGGAAGACAGCTAGTCTGAAAGTAAATACCCTTAATCTAAATCAGCCTCTTTTTATAACACTACATAAAGTAGCCGCAAAGTGGGTTTTTATAACACATTTGTTACTACAAACGAAGTATTTACACAGTGATCTATCAGATTCAGATTAATTGTTAAATATTATCTTAGATCGTCATTTGGATCACGCAAAAACAGTGTGATTTAAAAATGTTGGGTCTATGATACAATTTTACGGGGCACACAAAACTGTTTCAAGCCAAATTAGGCAGTGCTTGAAAGAAGATATTATGTTTGACTATCAAAATGCAACAGTGTTGGTAACATTAACTGTCACTGCCCAATGCAGCAAAACATTTTAGTTGAAATTTCAAATAACATCCCAAGGTTTTCATCCAAAGCTGTGTAGTTTTCAGGTGAAAACCTGGTTACCAAATTGTCCAGAGCGCAGGTTTTTAAAATTAAGTGATTCAAAAAAATGTCATGTAAATGAGTTGTTTGTTGGGGGAAATCATACTATAATTAATAGGGTTTATGTTTTCAAAACATGTTTAACACTTTAAAATACAACAGTTACTGGTTCTTTTCAAAATGGTTATTCTGATCATAATAATATTAACTACAAATATGTACAAAATATATACAACTGACCAGTTTAACCAACGAAAGCCCTGAATAAATCACATTGAGACATGTATACAAATGGTTTTCTTAATAGAAATATATACAAATAATAATAACAGATATGCAAGGCTATAAGGATATAATCGTATTACTAAACATTAAATAAAACAACTTAGATCAACTAAACTGTGCATAAGGAAAGCTGCTACCTCTATTTTGAAACCCCAAATTAAGTTTAGAATTTCTTTCATACGATGCCAAATTATCTTACTAGCTACTTTGAAAATATCTGAAAGTTGCATGGTGTTCAAGAACATGCTACAATGACAAATTATTTGAAAACTTAATATTTTTAGTGAAGAAACAAATTGTTTAGAATGTTGTTATGGTGTAACAGTCACAGTATTCAGTTAGGATTCAATGCACACTATTTTTCGGACTTGTGATTCAATCTTGTTGAAATTGCTTACATGGGATAGAGATGGGATCACCAATTCCTGGATACTGTAAGCTATACAGACATACGCCAGTAGTATTGATCACTTCTAATCTTCAGAGAACTTTACACTGTACAGTTAATACCTTGCATGGAACCCAAACTTGACATTCACTTGATATTTACACTATAGTTAGACCAGATGGAATGTCAGCCCTTAGGCATCAATCTCATTGGTCAAGGGTGAACCAGGGTGTAACAGCAAAATGTCACATCACATTTTCAAATATGTGGTATGTTAAATGGTTACTTTCAATTGGCAGCTTGTGTGCGAGTGTTTTGCAGCATTTTTAATGGACATGTTACAGCAGTGGTGCCAAAACTGTTTTGGTTGCGGCTTTCAGTCCAAATTTGAGATCTGTTCCCACACAATGAGTTGAAACAAATCATTTCCATTTCAAGCTTTGAAATTAGAATGTGTTACGATTCAAAAATCTAGAATTTTCTTTTGAGCTTATACTTCCAATTCATTCTTTTTCTATTGACTTTGGACATATTCAGTGTGCCACAGTATCTCTAGTTCTCGCCGACCTATTACTCAATTTGATAGATATCACTTGCATGTGGTGACCTTAAATAGATAACTTGCCAATTCAACCTGGTAAAACCTGTGACCCCCTTTTAGAAGAAACCATGACCCAAAAATGGTAGCGGGCTAGCCTAACAGCCCAGGGTTTAGGTACCCCTGCGATATGAACATTGTTTATGCGTGGTGTGCCTCTTATAAGGTGTAACAGACTTGTTCTTCGTCTTATCATAAATCACAACATATAATTATGTTGATCATGTGTATGATTTGAAATTATGAGCAGCAGAATTGCTATTTTTTCACGTGTATACACTTCATGTAATTTGTTACTTTGACTTTGAGCTTCTATGACTTGGTCACAATATTTTTCAGGTTAACAAAATACAATCCATACTTGTTTTGTTTAAATCTGTACACCTACACATTAGGAAGTAATATACATTTTATATAATTAATGTTTTCTAATTCAACCAAACTCAAATATTTACCTTGTTTTTAGTACCCCTGCTCAAGTTACCGATTGGCAAGTTTCAATTGACAGGTTGTTTCCTTAGACTCACACCTCATTATTAACCTAATTTGTCAATTAAACATCACTTTTCCTATCATAAATGCAATCCAAACATTCAGCAAAATGTAGTTATGTGTAAGAATAAAACCAAGCTGATTTTAAAAAAACAAGCTGCGTGTCATTTGCATCATCACCACATCAAAGTTCATTGTTTTTGTAAGATAGCGTATCACCGTAAGTCAACAATGAGTCAATACACTGTGTACTATCAAAGTTTGATTATAAAGAGCCTGATTAGATTTTTCACACGTTTTGCTAACTTTTTCTGAAATTTTGTATCAAAAGAACTTTTTTTTGTAAACGACAATGAATTCTGTAGCTATTTGTGAATGTTTCAAGGAAATTAGTAAAAACCCGACTTGTAATTTATTACCACAATGAAGCTTGTGTGCAGTACAGTTTAGAAAATTGCGATATATATACATACATTTTAATGTTTATGTTTGGGTCGATCAAGATGGTCCAACAGATTTTACTTAGTAATGAAGTTCAAATTAAGCAGCAAAATCGGATCATGCACCTTTGATCTGTGACAATATACTGTCAGTGTTATTGATACAAATGAGACCTAGTTAGCTAAAAGTTTCCTGTAGACAATGCTTGACCTGCAAGTAATTGCCATACATTCTCATTTTATCAACTGACCCTGTGTCAATATTACCAAATATTGATATCAGATCGGATGAGTTCCAGGATCTGATAAAATTTGAATGTTTTTGGCTTTTTATATTTATAAAACACCAATGCATAATACCCACCACACACTTTCATACAAAATACAAAAACCCTGTTATTTACTTACTCTACTGGAAAAGTACAGTTGAGGTAACGCCAGCACTTCAAGTGTACGATGGAATTACATACACCATAGTTTGTTGAATAGTGTGCTTTATTCCGTAGTATACTTGATGAATGGATTGGGACCTGATCTATACTTTGCCTGTTTTGTTTTCTCAGTACAGCTAGGTTTACATAGCTTACATCATGAAAAACAATATAATTTGTGCAATAACCCTTATAACAATAATAATAAGTACAAATTAGGCTATTGAAACAAAAAAGTGAACAAAACAAACATCAAAAGGATATCTAAAACTCTTTGGAATACTAGAATTGCATTCTAAAACAAGTATACATATATATTTATACATGAATTTGCAAATATAGACAGTGGTCATAATAATAAGCATCCTGATTGAAATAAACAAACCAGCAACTTTGCTCACAGCATGCTGCCAAATCCCCATCGGACAAATCGCTCAAATAACCTGGCAAAAGCACCTTTATCTTCTTTCCTGGTTACAAAAGGAGTGTCTATTGGTTCATTTAAGTTCAAATCTTTGGCTGACCACTCGGGATAATTGAAAGTCACATTGTACATTTTGCCCCAGCGGTCAAATATAGCTTTTTCGGTGATAAATCTATGACCACCTATAAGTTTTGTGTCTTCGTGGCTTTTGTAGTATTCACATTCAGTGGGTGTTTCCCATGATTGGAAATAGTGATATCTAACTTTGGAATCTGGATGGTCTCTGTAAGAAAACAAAAGAGGGAAAAAAAAACCAAATCATTAGATCAAATCAAAACAAGCTAACTCTCTCTACCAGGCAGGTAAACAAAAGAGAGAAACAAAATAAATCATTAGATCAAATCAAAACAAGCTAACTCTCTCTACTCTCTACCAGGCTGGTAAGCTTTCAAAAATACATCTACTTTGGAAAAAGTCGTGACTATAAATTTTCAGTCAGAAATATGGATATAAAAAGATCAGGCTTTACATAATTTCAATAGACCAGGGCAGAGCTACGTCATACCGGTGAAAACAATCATTTGCCGGTGAAAACAAAGTGTGCAGATCAATTAATTAGGCCACGGCACATTGCGTCTAGTTAGCATCAAGTGTGTGTGTGTTTTTGATCTAACAAAAATTCAAAACAAAACTATATTTCCCAACATAATTACATCATGCCCATCTATAACATTTTTCAGGAAGATCGCAACAGGGTACAAACCTGAAGTTGCAATATGAACAACCATGAACTGTTTTGTTTTTTGTCTGTACTGATAAAACATTTCTTGATCTAACTAAAATTCAAAACAAAACTCTATTTCCCAACATAATTACATCATACCTATCTATAACACTTCAAGGCAGGCAGGTAGCAACAGGGTACAAACCTGTAGTTGCTTGTGAACAACCATGAACTGTGTTTGATTTTGTCTGTAATTATGTTATTTTTCTGATCTAACTACCGTAATATTCAAAACAAAACTATATTTCCCCACATAATTACATTATGCCTATCTATAACACTTTGTATCAAAGATAGCAAACAGAGCAACAAGAGCTGTATTTTTTTTCTCTGTACTGATATTGATAAAACATTTTTGATCTAACTAAAATTCAAAACAAAACTGTATTTCCCAACATAATTACATCATACCTATCTATAACACTTCAAGGCAGGAAGATAGCAATGCGCATATCCTGCCAATTACCCAGTATCCCTAACGTTTAATCCAGATCAGTGATTTCCTTTCCAACTTTCCATATATGTTGATTGACCCTTGATTTCCTAGATGTCATGTGACATTGGTAATCTAATTAAGATGAAGCTCAACTTCAAAACAAATAGTAATCTATACTACAGGTGCCTTGTGGACATTACCGAGGAGCTGATAATAAATAGGAATCTATACTGCAGGTACCGTCTGGACATTGACGTCAATTTGACGAGGAGCCAGGTTATAAATGTTGTTGTAATGTACGATTTACAAACTGTTTATAAGCATACTTTAATACATTTTCTGTAGCCCTACTCATCTTAGACTCGGAAATTAGTTTGGAAATTTAGGAATTCAAAAAAACTATATTGTTTTCATCAGGTTTTTTTCTCTTCAAATTCCTTCCTAAACAGATAAATGTATGGATTTGAAAATCTCATCCTTAACACTGAAACATTTGTGGATTCCAAGTCACACTTTACAGTGCAATTGTGCTCAACAAGTCTTAAAATAAATGTTGCTTTTGTTGCCCATACTGGTGGAAAAAAGGCTTCCTAAATTTAAACTTATTAGCTGTCAAGTGTAAGCAAAACATTGTTTTTCTTCCTGCTTAACCGATTCTGTCCAAAAGAGATCAAATCAACAAACCTCGAGCAAACGGAAAACACCACCCATTAAATTAGGCTACATTAAACAAGGTCAATTTGTATATTAAAAGGCTTCCTTCAAAAGAAAAGTTAAAAACAATTTAAAAGAATTGAAATCTTTCCTTGCATCTATTACATTACACAGGTCACTTTATATTTAGACTTCCTACGAAAGAGAAACTGACAACATATTAGAAGAATTTGAATCTTTCCTTTAAGCCCATGCTATTCTATTTGGCTGAGGAACGGCTGTTAGGTTGCCGTCAGCAACCAAATGTAGTCAAAAACATTAAAATGGAAAATAATGGTTGGAAAAGCACAAACATTTTTCCAGATTGGGTGTTTGTTTATGAGAAAAAAAGGCGGAAATACGCCGCCGGAAAATGCATCAAAATTTTGCAGTTTGTGTGCTTTTTAAACACCACTGTGTACAAAACTTTTCACTTGAGGGAAACACAACAATTGTCTGTTTTTTGCCTTATTGTAGAACTCACCTGCAATAGTTTTCATTGACAAAGCCAAATAAATTGACCTCTTCACACATGTCCAATGCTAAGAGTAATGTATACCATCCTGTAGATAACCAGGTACTAGTATCAACTCTGAAATACATAGAAAAAAGCACTGTGTTAGAAAATCGCTTTAACAAAATATGATTATACATGTATATCTTAAACATGAATATAAATTGATCTCATACAAAATTAAGTTTGGCTGTTGTATTAATATTCAAATTTGAATGCATTGCAACATTTAAAATCTATGCAGTGCTTGAAATCAAGATTAAATGTAAGAAATTAATTTTCAATATTGTCATCTTTTATGACCTTGAATTAAATTTACCAAAATAGTTTTTGTTTTAATCTGAATACAGAACTGCTTACACCAATTCCTTTTTGTTTATTCAGATGGAATCAAATTCTTGATTAATGAAAACTCTTTTTAATCTATTTATTATCTATTATTATTATTATTAATATATTTCTGTAAAACATGCGATGCATTTTAACTCGGAATATATGATTATAAAGTAATTAGAATGATGAAAAGCAGTATTCAAACTGGCCCTTGTATTGGTAATGTATAGTACAAAAATTAAAATTAGTAATCAGTACTAAGTCCAGATGCTAGGATCATTACATCCCTGATTAACAAGCACCAGCCTGTCACCAGCCAGTCTCTTTTCTTTTTACATTATGGATTTGATATCCACCTCGTCCTCTTAATCTTCGATTAAACTTAATGCTAGGGAACAAGAGGTTAATTGCAATTAACATGCTCACTCTTTGTTAATCATATTAATAATCAGATAACAGGCACGTGAATGAATTTTGAGGAAAAAGCGTATTGGACAACATTGAGCAATTTAGGGCTGAAATAAAACAGCATAAATTTGGCTCATAAAAAAGCTTGAATTCATGCAAAAGCCTGAAAAACTACCATGCCGGGATAAGCATCCTCCTTTCAACATACAAATGATACCTTCAACAAGTATAAATCTCTGATTACGCCTGTCTGCTACATGTAGGCATCTTTGCCATGATGTAGGGGAAAAAAAGTAAATGTTTGGTTGTACACAAATGAGAATCTTAGCTATGTAAGCAAGATGAAATGGTGAATCTGGCACATGGTCTTGCTCAAACATCTTTCAAACGTTGGTAGTCAAACAATCCTAACAACTGTTAAATTGGTCCGTTAGTTACAATTCAATTCACTTACTTGTTCTTGCCGGTTTCCCTTTCAAAAATAGCATCAGACTGCATTTCACCTATCTCATCCAACATATAATAAGGAATATCAGGATAATCTGTTGCAATAGTCTCTGCTTTTGTTTTAGCCCACGCATGGTTGGGCGCTGTCAGTCCAAAGTATAAGACATTTTCTGGGACTGCACCGATTTCTTTGGCATTTTCGCCAAGAATGTCCTCGGCTTCAGCTCGTACAGTTTCTGTTGACATGTGACATATGACACGTACAGTTGTTTTTGTTCCTACATCTTCTGTGTAGCCCACGACTGGGGAATTGTTCATGCGTATAACGCAGGGAAAGTCGTCTATTTGTTGACCTGCTTTACTTTCCCGTAGATGGCCTGAACTGGATATAAGTGCACACTTTTTGCATTTTTTCTTAAATGTCTGAAAAGAAAAAAGAAAATGACATTTAACAATTAGTTAAAACCACAATAATGTTCATTGTGTAGATGAATATGAAAATACAAGTTAAACTTGTTTACAATATAGTTAAAATTGAACAAGCTACCATTAATATTAGTTCAAAATAACAGCAATAATGTTCATCTTGCACTTGACTATAACAATAGAAGCTGAACTTGTTTATTAAGATGTATAGTTTAAATTGGCCTTTAAGGCCACCAACCTTAAACACTTAATCAATTTCTGCTCATTTAATGAAAACATGACGTTTACAACAATAAATCTCCATGGTTACCGGTTCCTACCATTCAATCAATTATTGCAATTTTGATTAAATGCGTCTTCTACTTTTTAGATGGTTCAGTTATTTCATCAAACCAATTAAAAATGTTGTAATTAACTATGGTTAATTTCAGGGCTTGACTATTTTTTAAATCAGTATAATTATAAACTTAGAGAACATTTTATCAAATTTGTTTCATGCTTTCTCTCAATTTTTTGTTATCAAAATCAGCTGTGCCTAAGCCTATATGCTTTTTTATTTTTTATTGAATAATTATTATTCTCTTTCCTCTTAAAATAAATGAATACAAAATCTATTCAGCATTCACATTTTATATATGTATACAATCGTTGTTTCATGTCTGTTTAAGCCCAGATGTTGAATTTATGATGGAGCAGATGCTGTATTGTAATCAGATATATGGGCAATTCCAGCGTCATGGACGTTACATTTGTCTCAATCTTTAAGTGTTTGAAAGGTGTTTTAACATACCAG
>JAUMTS010022690.1:0-11375 GCA_032273385.1 Ophiopholis aculeata | reverse complement strand
GTCATCTAGACCTCAAATTGCTTAGGATTGCTCAGATATTGCTACCAAATTTAGTCAAAACAATCTCTGACCCAAACTTGACAAATTGTTTGGGTCAGAGATCACCCAGTGGTCACTAATGGTCAACTATAGGTTAATTTACTTCAGAACACTACAACTACTAAATTTGGTCAAAAGAATCTCTGACCAATTTCTTTAAAATTATTTTGGTACATTCTACGAGTACCAAAGCGTTGTAAATTGCATGGGTCAAAGGTCACCCAGAGGTCACCTAGAAATCAATGTATTACAGCTACCAAATTTGGTCAGAATAATCTCCAACCCAGGTACTTAATTGTTTGGGTCAAAGGTCACCCATGGGTCATCTTCGGTCAACTAAAAGGGAAATAAGGAAACGGTGTTTAAAGGCTTTATGTACTCTAGTGTACACTATTTATTGGTACACACACACGTCTTACAATGAACCCGCAAATCATGCAGAGTAGCCTGCCGGAAAGTTAACTTATCACAATCATTCTATTTATTAAACAGAGGAAGTAACACATTCTGCAATCTTACAACTGGAAGTAGAAACAGAAGAAACAGAAATATATTTGAACTGGAATTCATTCCAAACTGACGAGGATATTGGAGAAATCAGGGTTAGTATTTCCTTGTAGTTTTATTAAATATAAAAAATGAACGAAAAGATATTACTGGTAGTATAGGAACTATGACATTTGTTTTCGGCGCATTGATCCTAGTTAAGGCAAAACCCCGGGCGGGTCAGTTGGTCAATTTAAATTTGGAATCAATTTATGTTTACTAGCCTACTTATTTATGAAGTTGATGAGTACCCTTTATGGATAAATAATTGAATTAAAATACTCTTAGACAAAAGTCGCCGAATATTCAGTGTTGTTCATAACTTTACAGCCCGTATTACAGTTTTATACAATATATCATTCATGGAATAAATCATTTTACAAATACGGCATATTCCTTTTCCAGTTGATTTACAGTCAAGGTATTTACCTGGACATTGCGCGTGCAGACATTGAACAGTTGTCGAAGAATCGTACAGACGTTATTTTAACCAATCTTGAACCAGGGACCTTGTATACGATCAGAATAGAAGCACTCTCTGCAATGAAACAACCGATAGTATCCGGCGAAGTACAAGCTACTACGCAATCTCAATCTTCACATACCACAAAACGAGGTATATCTAACACTTAAAGTTCCAAAAGCAGATTGAAAATATGTAAACTGCCATAATCATTCACGAATGTTGATGGACCTGTTGGTATATACTATTGTAATAATGTCCCAGAATTTAAATTATAACCCCAAAGTTAAATTAATTTGTTCACCAAAAATGCTACTAACCACATTTGGTATTTTCTTTGTAACAGCTGATAGCGTAATAAACTATTGGCTTTCTTGAAACAATTTACAGCACAAAATTGTGTCTGGCCAAATTGAAGATACATCTAATTGTGTCAAACTGGGTGTTTTTGCAATTTGAAAATAAAAACAATTTTACCTTTATTTGCGAGTTGTGAGTTGATATGTCACAGTTGTGCTGTAATCTATCATGGTAAATACTTTTGAGAAATTTAAAGTGCGTTCTACTTCAATGAATTAAGGGGCAGTTACTTAAACAGCTTAGTATGTGATGTTGGCCCCTCAAGATCGTGTGACAAAGGTGACAAGAAGCATTTCTTTGTCCAATTGATGTCATGTTTCATAACCATTAAAAGTGGCGATTTTTATTATCTGATATGACTTTTAAAAATGTGTTGGTGATTGCTGAAATACAGAAATGTTATAATTTGCCACCACTAAATATTGACGTGTTAAAACAACAGCTCATGAATACTATTGAAACTGAACTCTTAAAACCTGTGGTAACCATAACATATTGAGCTATCCGGTTGTTTTGAAAGGAAAGAAATCAAGCATTAGAACTGTTTGCTACTTTACAAATATCGAAGCTTGCCACAAAAGAGAACGAAAAACACTATAACGAGTTGAAAATTTACATAAAAAAACACGAAAAACAAATGAGTAGAGCGCTTCTCTGCTTTCTTAGTTCGATGTTTTTCTTTCTATATTTTTCTACAGTTTTTACGTGTCGTGAATTTTGAGTTTAAGTTAGATAAGAGCGCTTTTAATAAAGATTTTAAGAATTCCATCAGAACGTGTGACTTTCGATGTGTAGTGTAATATGTGTTAATTTTTTTTAGCCGTTTGGAAAAACGACGACTTTTAAAATCGCCTTGTTCTATGTTATGAGATAAAAGTTCTTTTTACACTTATCCGAGTGATTGGACTTAAGTGTAGACGTTTCAACAACAACCTGTTGTCTTATTCATCACAATAGATGGATTGTGACTCGCCTTGGCATCCAATGCCACTATCTAGATCGAGCGGTGGTATTCTAAAGTTTATTTAGAAATAAAAGGAATTTGAGAACGATGATAGCAGCCTCTTTTTCTTATTTCTCCGACTGCCGAAAACGAGCCTCGATTATATTGTTTGGCAAAAATACATAAGGTCAATACATCACCGATATACTTTGTATATGAAACCCTATATATTTCAACAACATTAATACAAATATTCAAATCATTGTACGCATTATTACTGTGTCTGTTTTTAAATATAATATAATTAAATAATTGAGAAATTAAACTTCTACACTACTTAAACTTCGCTTACCCGGAAGCGCTTTCACGGTACCAACCGCGTCCTCAGCCGATCTTATAGGCTCTGATTGTTTCTAGTATTGGCTAGATGAACAACCATCTGACGTCACAGTTCTTTATGACGTCAACTTTTGTCTCCCCCTGGTCTTGTTTGGTTGGAGAAGGTTGTCCTAGACTAATTAGTTTTTGTCTATATTCTATGACCACTTATTGGATAAAAACCATACAGGCAGATTGTCTAATTCCCGATATACAGTAGAACTTAAATCAGGTATGTTTGCATGTGAGACAATAACATTAGTATCCTCTGCCTAAGTTACAAAAGCAAGTTTGACAGGGGAAAAAACAATGTAATTTAAGAACATGATCAAGAGTAAAGGACCTACGACTGAACCCTTTGACACACCACAACTTATATTACGATAAGATGACTTAAGTATACATCGAAGACGAACTTTTATCTAATCGTCGTGTTCTAGAGACACAAACCAAATGATCAGCAATATTAGGGTGTAAAAATATCGAAAAGTTGTGTTGACTTCCGGTTCCACTCCACGTAGTCTGTTAACCTGTGTAGGCCAAATGCTAAAATATTTGGTCAACGATTATTTTTGGACATTTCTACACCGTGTTCACGGTATGATAACATATTTTTGTGAGAACAAAGAATAAAGTACATCAAAATTTGTCAGTCTCAATTCACCTGTACCGATTTCTAATTTTCGTACAATACAGCACCGACACTGACCCAAAACGGACAAGATCTAAACATGCTAGACAAGGAAGGCGATCTAGGAAATCTGTTTGTTTTGGTTGCTGCAATAGGGGGCGCTATTCTGTTCATTGTCGTCGTCGTTCTCATTGCAATCATAATATACATTTGCAGGTAAGCGTGATTACTATCTTAGGAAGTTATTTTTGTATTTATTACTCAAATGTTTATTAAAGTACATTGATGAAGAAAAGAATTAAAGCAAATGTATATAATTTAAGCGTCCCCATGCATGAGTGTTCGCCTTCTATTCAAGCAACGGAATAAAGCTGATCGTGGAAAGACGAATGATGCATATACAGAGAACTATTCTAATACTAGTATTGAATGGTTATCCGGACATTATAACACTACGACGCTGTAATTTATGACACCGGCAGCCCAAACATTTAGTGTACAATTGTGTACACCGTTTGATATACTTTCTGTAAAATTGGTAAAGCAACGAGAATAAATGGGGTAAATTTTTTTAACGTCCCAATGCTACTAAAGTATATGAATTTTCTGTATTTTAAATCTCGAGTGATCCATCGTGAAAAAGTAATTTTTTAACAATTTGTTTCAGTCACCGGTCGTTGTTATCTTTAAAATCAAATCATTCGTAAGGAAACGATTTAAATGACCTGACACACACCACAACGTGACATTTTATATCTTCCTGATACAGGGGCTTAATTATATTTCTGATTTTTATTCAAAAAATACAAATAGGGGCAGATCTTCGAAACCGGCCGATCCTGGATATGTGCTACCGAACATTTCTGGTAATGTAAACCATGCTGGACAGGCTGGACAGGATATGTATGAAGACCCGGATGTTAACCATACATATGGCGTATGATCTATGATCCGGAACAATGTAAAATGCATAATTGATAGCTTTGTTTCCCTTATGTAACTAACGCATTAATAATATTTTCCCGATTTACAAAACAATGCACTGCCATATCTGTTTCCTCAGAAATTAAGGAGTAAATATAAAAGTATCCCCGAAACATCCACCTAAATCAACCAAAAGGCATTTTTTTTACCACAGACTTGGTAAAAATGGCGATTTGTAAAGGGGTTAGGTTAAAAGGGTCATTTGTTTTTAGTCCCGCAACCCACACCCCACCCCCGCTTCACCCAAAACAAACAAAAATCGATTCCGGTTACGGGCATGTTTCACAGCGCAGACTATGCCATCTATTAACACATGCCCCACTTGTGAAGATACCTATGCTGCCATGTATACGGCGAAGAAGCTAATGATTTGGAGGAAGCTAACAATCGCAGACGGTGTGTTTTATTATAAGGATTAGATTATATTCCCGAATAATATTTTGCTTTGGTGACAATTATATTTCTTTCCTTTTTTTCTTTTTTCTAATTGATTTAAAATATATAATAAAGTTGGTCATGTATGGAAGACCTATTCACGGAATATTTGTGTTTGTTAGATGTAAAGATTAAAAGATACTAGAATAACTTGGGGTAAAATCGTTATTAAATGCATTCATTTTTCAAGTTGCGTCATTTTTGCCTAGTACGGTGAAGGGTAGCATGTCATGAATCATTCCAGTCGGACTGCCTGGGCAAGAAACATTTCCTGTGACAGCAGCATGGTTCCTGCGCAGGACACATCTATACCACAACATGGTGCATCTGTGTGATTCAAAATTATGTTTGTTTGTTTTTTTAATTATTAAGGCTCCAAAACATTAATATGTAAGTTATTTTTGCAAGTATTTATAACTGTTGATACTTTTTATAATTTTTAAAAGTAGTTTGAATTTTTTTGTCAGTTATTCCAAAAAATTAAAATAACAAACAGTTAACAGTTAGAAAACCTATACATAAATAATGTTTCTCCCCGATGATTGTTTGTATAATTATTTAAGTATACAAATGGAAAACTTCAACAGACTTGAAATCAACTTGCTAAGGGTTAATTTAGGGTGAGGTTGTTGAATTTGACTCAGTTGTTGAAGATGAGGTTTCCTGCACAGGAAACATACTGCCTCAGAAGGAAATGTTTCCTGCCCAGGCAGTCGGTCCGGACTGTGAATAGGTCAAGGTGGATCTGTTTTAAAATCCCTTCGAAATCATGATAAAACTCATTTGCTCAAACTTTTTTACTAGAAGTGATTTATTTATCACAGCCAGTTTGGTATTTGCTTTAAAATAGTGTATCCTTTTTGTAAGTAAAAAAGGATTCAAAGTCACATGTTAAGAACTAATGAAGACATCAAAGCAACAGCAGATATTGTTCTTGAAAATCAAAAGACAAAGAAAAAAGGATGGATTTTAGATTCAACACTAAAATTGAGTCATGACAGAAGGAAATCAAGTAAAAGGGCTATCTTAGATCCTAGTCCGCAAAGAGTACAATCATCTGACGAGAACAGTTCAGAGAAGCTTAAAAGCAGTTAAAGAAAAGTGGTTTAATGACAAATGTCAGACGGTTGAGACCAACATGCAGAAAAACAAGAGCAAAGTATTAATACGAATAATAATAAATGGTTCTTGTATAGCGCAATTCCAGAATTGATCATTGCGCGGTAAGTTCGCTGCTGGTAAATCGTCACAATCAGGTCGCTTTATTAAATGTACATCTGTGTGCACATCCCTCAGCACTTAGATTGTAATATTTATCGTTGTAATTTTCCTAGCAGCTGCCCAATACCCATGGGTTGGGGAAGTTTTTAATTTGTAAACATATGCTGATATACTTAATTCACATACAGCTACTGGGAGCTGCATTGGTGAATGGCAAGTAATGAGCACTAAAACAACCTGCCTTGCCTTGGGAGTAGTATGTATTGAATTGACCTAATTACAAATGATTCCAAGGTAATCCTCGACAAGTGGCCTCGCCGGGGATTGAACCCGGGATCTTCTGATTTGTAACCTAATGCCATGCTACTACCTGCAAAGATGTATTCATGCTACTCCCTGAAAAAAAAAACAAGAGCAAAGATGTATTCAAGACCATAAAGTTTATGACTAGAGCAGCAGACAGAAAACCTACATCTTACTCTATTCGAAACAGCAGTGGCGAAATTCTTTTCAACCCTAAAGAGAAACAGAGGTGTTTCTAGTGTGGCAAGGACTGGTACAACCATAAGCCTGACGTAAATACTATTTGTGTAAGTCCACCAAGCGATGGTATATCTGATGGTGAGTCATCCATCCTTTGTTTACTTATGTATACTTAAGGGTGGCCAAACTTGTACGAGCTCTGCTCTTTTTAGGTCAGCCCACCAATGCCCTTTCGCATGATTATGTTGTGTTTATTTTGGTGAATAAATAAAACTGAAACTGAAACTGAAACTGTTTAGAGATAGAAGCAGCTGTTCAAAAAACTGAAGGCAGGCAAATTGTCAGGAACTGATGAAATTCCAGGAGAACTACTTAAGCATGGTGGTGAATACATCATTGATCAACTTCACCACATTTGTAATGATATCTGGAGGAAGGGATGTGTTTTTGATGAATGTACAAAGTCTATCTTCCTAACCATGCCCAAAAAGGAGACATCAGCAAATTTGAAAACTACAGGACCATCAGCCTCATAAACCATTCAAGCAAATTGGTCTAGGAAAACATCCGGAATCAAATGAAACCTTATGCTGAAGCTATCCTAGGTGAAGAACATACAGGAATTATACCTGGACGTATACAGTTGAACAAGTCTTTGCTTAGAAGCTCCTTATTCAACACCGATCGGAGAAAAACGATGGGAAGGTTTTTTCAATGGTCATTGACTACAAAGAAGCATTTGATCGTGTATGGCATAGCGGTTTGTTTTCTATTCTGCAGCAGTATGGTGTTCCCTATAAACGTATTAACGTCATTAGGGATCTTTACAACAAGACCTAAAGCTGCATCAGAATTAACAGTGAATTTCCTGATTGGTTCCGTACAACAATGGGTTTGCGACAGGGGTGTCTCCTGTCTACAGACTCATTCCTTTTCTGGAAAACATCCTAACTGAAACATGGGTTAATGTGATTAACTTATATGCCCGTCAGTGATAGCCTAGTGGTTTGGAACGCCCTCTTGTTATGCCAAGATCCAGGGTTCGAACCCCGACGGTACTAGACAATAATTCAATTTTCTTCCTTTTTTCTTGGCTTGGACTTCAATCTTTACTTATTTGGACGTATTGTCATGTAACCAAATCTCTCAAGGGAGATTAAGCAACGAACAAAACGTCCATATAAGTTATCAATAACCTTTAGTGTAGTTTGGTTAACGAGAGGAGCTATTCTATATTGAAGATAGACCACTATAATAAAACGTGACTGAAGTAATAACGGCAAAATAAGTCACAGATACAGATCACATTTTTCATCTTAAGCCTTATACATTCATTGAAAACATGAAAATTGCGTTTTGGTCCAAAGTAATGTTTATAATATTATCAAGTCAAGTTTCTGTGCATGATGCATTTTAATTTAAAAATATGTATAACATGTATTTTCAACATGACAGCAATTTTACACCACCCACATTAACCCCTGGCATTAGGGGGGTCTAAATAAAATCAGTGCATTCTAGTGTAAAAAGACTAAAAACTGGACGGTAACATGTCCTGATTTTTGCTAATGACATAAAACCGACCCCAATGATGAGTCCCACTAGATAACAACACCATTTAACGGTTGATTTCTAGCTACGACTTCTCAAAGTTTGATTTCGAGCATCTCTCAGCTTTAAATAAAAACAGCGCTCTCCAGCGTAAATATTATATTAGGCTTAGGCCTCTGTTTCGTAAGGTAACGCATACACAGCATATGCAGCCCAGATGCATCAATTAAATTATCTTTTTGTTTTAGATTGTCCGATATCAAGTATAAAATATTCAACTAGCTTTACCGTGCTTAGTAACATGTATTTTCAACATTGCAGCACCCAATCTGATATTAGGGGGGTCAAAAAAGGTGATTTGCAGATTTTCAAACTGGTAAAAAAGTCAAGCGGGTCTATTAAAGCATTTCCAAATCCTTATAGAAACAAACATTGACATTTTCTGAAAGGTTTGAATCATAGCTTTGTGATAAAATCAAAAAAAATTTTAAAAATTGGGGATCTACGGGTGAGAGAAGTCCAAAATAAGGGATCATCGGATGACAGATTGAAAAAACATGGGTCTTTAGGTGACAGCGGGCGAAAAAAGTTTTGTTTTTTTAAATGGAGCATGGTGTGTGTCCTAATACTGAGTGTACCCTGGGTAGAATGGGTCCTCTCGTTTTCCAAGTTACACTATCGATACCTTAAAACTTATGTGGACGTATTGTCCTGTTACTTAATCTCTTTAATACGTCCACATAAATTAATATGAAACTCCAAGCAAAATTGGAAGAAAAAATAATTAATGTGACCGTAGTCTTTGACCCCAGGTCCTTCTGACTAAATTTGTTAGTAATATAATTTTCTTCAGCACATTGGCCTTTTGTTGACCCTGGATGACCCCTTAATGACCTTTGACATCAGCCATTTACTTTCTTTGTTTTGGCCAGGAATTCTTCTGACTAAGTGTAGAATGTTCTTCAGGAAATTCGCATCTACTTAACTTGACTCCGTATGATCATGTTATGACATTTGATCCCAGAAACCGTATTATATTTGTGTCAGAGGTTCTTCTGATCAAATATGACAGTCATAAAGCATTCATAAGCAATTTGATCTCCAGGTGAACTTTGACTTTTTGAGTCATTATTAAAACCTTACAGTTCCCTTTGGTGGTTACCTACCCCCTACTGAATTTCAGCTCTGTACCTCGACGCGTTTTCACAATCATAGCCGGACAGATCGAGAGACAGGCAGAGAGAACTAATTTTTTAGTAGTATTGATAGTTCTGTATTTCACAACATTTGTGTTCAATAATGACAGACAGGGCCAGGGAAGTAATTTGGTAGATGAGCGGCGAAAGCAGATAAATATTAGAATATAGCTATTCATCTCTGTACATTATTTATATTTGTGTATTTCACAACAGTTGGTTCAATAATAATAGCCATGATGACATGGTGATAACTTGGTAAAAAAGCGGGGAAATCCCAAATAAAAATTGACCTGATGTACACACGTAACGTAGCACACGAGTATAGATTTCACGGTGAATTAACTGAACTGTACTGTACTGTTTACGGTGACTTTGCTTGTTTCGAGTGTGTGCTGAGAGACGCGTTAAAAGAGGGGGACGAGGGGGTATTTTGGTAAAGTAGCCATTCGTGTGATAATAGGGCATCAAAGTTGGGTCTCAAAATGAAATTTGGTCTTTTAGTTTTATATAGGATATAAAAAATAAGCAAAACTTTCCAACTAGGGCGAGTATATTGCCCTCAAATCAAATCAACAGAGCAGGTTATTTGTCACTAAATGCTAGCTACAAAATGACTATAATGGTATTTTGGCTTAGATAGGGCATTATATTTCAATAAATATGGTTTATGTTAGATCAGGTATGTTCTCGTATTATGGTATCGGGTAGGGCACTGGGGGATTCGTTTCTGGTCTATGTAATATAAGGGATACAACCAAGGTAATGAGGCTGCGTACCCATTACCTTAGAGAACAGGTACAGGTTACACTCAGGTCGAAATATTGAACTTTGTCGTTGACTAAGAAAACGAAAAGAATTGTTCAGCCGTAACACTAAATTGTTCTGAACAATAGAATAATAGCGTTTTTTGACACAACTTCCCCTTAGATCTCAGTGCACTAGTCAGTTTCAATGATTAATTGTAAGTACGTACAAGTTCTTGTATAACTTGGGTAATTCCGTCATTTCACGAAAGAAGTCGAAGTACCACAGCAATCTCATACCAGTACGTGTTTGACGTATGTTGTCAGTGATAAAAAATTCCAAAAATAATTGGGTCTTTGGGTAACACATTTGATATTTGTATCAACAATGATAACATCACTATTAGTTTATTTATTTATTATTTATTCGGCGAAATCGACAAGAACAATACAAAAATAAACAAGTACATAATAGTTTGTTTGTTTGTTTGTTTATTTCATCTTTATACTGGGTCCATATTCGGAGGGATTTTTTTTTTTCATATGGCCCAGTAGCTCAGGTTACATCACAAAATATTCAAACAACCAAGTCGATTAGCCAGGATAGCCCATAAAATTGGCTAAATATGCCAACTTATTTCCAATGGGGTCCCAAAAAGAAAAGGTGCCTGCAGAAGGTGATGAAAACCACAAAAGACAAGACAATAAATAAGGGCAGTCAAAGGAAATAAGTTACACATATTCAGCCAATTCCTGGTTCATCGACGTCGTGGACAGGTAAGTTCTGACCTGGGATTTGAAGGAATTCTTATCCGTTATAGATCTTATGTTAATGGGTAAAGAATTCCAGTCTAGGATGCCATGATAGAAAAATGAGTTGGAAGTAAGACTGGTATATTTTGGGACATGAAAATTGTGTGAACTTGATCGTGTACGGTGGGCGTGAGCAGCATTGGTATTAGTGAAAATTTGATCGAAATAAGAGGGACCTTTTAAATATAAAACATTAAACATGTGATTGAGACGGAGTTGTGTGATCTGTCATGGATTTTTAACAGTTTGATTGAATCAAGGTGCACCTGACCAATATGATCTCTTGGAGACAAGTTGAAAATAAAACAAGACTTTTCGTTTTTGATAACCTAAAATTGGCGCTAGTAAGATTTTTTGAGGCCTGAATACCAGGAAGTGCAGCAATAGTCAATATGACACTGCAGAAAGGCAGAGCAAAGACTTTTCTGTAATTTCTGTTAGCGGTATTTAGTATGTCTGTAAAGAAATTTGAGTTTGCCAGTAACTTTGTTTTTGATCGAGTACCATTATGTCTCGAAAGAGCCTTTGGACAAGTGTATTTGATGAAATGATGATGGGCTTTGATGATTTGATCATTGGAATTAAT
>JAUMTS010022468.1:0-11378 GCA_032273385.1 Ophiopholis aculeata | reverse complement strand
AGCGCCGGAGAGGCCTGAAAAAGGGGGTCTTCACCGTGGCACATCCCCATACCACTTTCCAGTGGGAGTACCCCCCCGGGTAGCCGAGTTGATCACTGCATTGCTATAGGGCAGTAGGGATAGCAGCAATTCATGTCTCAGCATTTGTTTATGTTTATTTGTGTACCAGGTGAGGATTTCAAAAGGAGTACGCAGAAATATTAAGATCAATTTAGTATAGGCATATGGGGAACACAATGCACATAATAAACTAACGAGACGTGCACAGAAAAGGTTTGATTGTGGGTACACAAACTGAAACATTATACAAATAAACCAAAATGAATGAATGATGATATTTGATGGCTTAAATTAAATGCCTTTACATCAAAATAAACAACACACACTAATCTCCACCCAAATATCCATCACTAATCTCATCAAAAGGTTCAAAACTCTACCCCAGACAGAAAGTGCACATTAGTGTTATAAAAACCCAGACCAGAAATATCAACTGGTATCAATACAGGTGCATGCATCGTATTCATTGCCAATCACCCTTTATGCCAGCGTCGTATTCCAAACACCCTGCTATTATATGATGGACCCACAGCACATTTATAGATTAGAGCAAGTGACAGTCCACTGTTATAACTCTCTATGACAGCTTGTTAGGGTTGGTATGCCAACATGTTTGTGTCACTATGGACTTGATGTACTTTTTATGTTGCAGATACATAATAGAAATGGAAAATGATGAGAATAATGTATGCAAAGGCACGTGAAGGTATGTGATTAAACATTGCTTGTGGGAAATGTGTAGAGTTATGGCCAAACAACAAACAGTAATCTCCACCTCAGATATCTACTAGTCTAATCAAAAGGAGCACAATTCTACACCCCAGACGGATAGTACACATTAGTGTAATAAAACCGAGACCGGAAATATCAACTGGTATCAATACAGGTGCACGTACCCCATTCATTGCAAATCACTCTTTATGCCAGTGTGGTATTCCAAACACCCTGCTATTATATGATGGGCCAGCAGCACATTTGTAGATTTGAGCAAGTGACAGTCCACTGTTATCACTCGCTATGTCAGCATGTTATGGTTGGAATGCCAGCATGTTTGTCTCACTATGGACTTGATGTACTTTTAATGTTGGAGGATTTTGAAGATATATAATAAATTCGGGAAATGATGAGAATAATGTATGCAAAGGCACGTGTAGGTATGTGATTGAACATTGCTCGCGGGATATGTGTAGAGTTATTGCCAAACAACACACAGTAATCTCCACTCAGATATCTACTGATCTCATCAAAAGAAGCAAAACTCTACACCCTAAACAGATAGTATACTTTAATGTTATACAACCCAGACCGGAAATATCAACTGGTAACAAAACAGAAGCATGCATCGTATTCATTGCCAATCACCCTTTATGCCAGTGTCGTATTCCAAACACCCTGCTATTATATGATGGGCCTGCAGCACATTTGTAGATTAGAGCAAGTGACAGTCCAATGTTATCACTCGCTATTTCAGCATGTTATGGTTGGAATGACAACATGTTTGTGTGACTATGGACTTGATGTACTTTTTATGTTGGAGATACATAATAGAAATGGGAATTGATGAGAATAATGTATGCAAAGGCACATGAAGGTATGTGATTGAACATTTCTTGTGGGAAATGTGTAGAGTTATTGCCATGTGTGACAAAGTGTTTTATTATTTGTCAAAGAAGCAACCATGTTATGATTGTAGTCAATTGTTTTGTCTGTTTTGTTCAAAACAATGAAAACCACATCATTGGTTTAGTTCTTTCCCTGCCTCTGTTTATTTTGATCAGTCTAGTTAAAAAAACAAAAAACCAGGAAATGCGTCCTTCAGGAAGCACCTGTTGTAACTTTTGTTTAGAACGGGGATGCATTTACTAATTGTTATCTGCATCTGATAGCACACAATATATGTAGCATGCTATTTCATCAGCTATCTACTACTGAAAGCATTTTGCTATTTATATGTTATCTACTACTGATAGCATGCTACTTCATCAGCTATCTACTGCTGATAGCATTTCCTATTTATATGTTATCTACTACTGACAGCACCTTAATTCATCAGCCATCTACTGCTGATAGCATATTTGCTATTTATATGTTATCTACTACTGATAGCATGCTACTTCATCAGCTATCTACTGCTGATAGCATTTTCTATTTATATGTTATCTACTACTGACAGCACCTTAATTCATCAGCCATCTACTGCTGATAGCATATTTAATTTATATGTTATCTACGACTGATAGCATGTTACTTCATCAGCTATCTACTACTGATAAAATGCTTCTTTATCAGCTATCTACTGCTGATAGAATGTTTCATTTATCTACTACTGATTTAATGCTACTTTTCAGCATCTACTGCTGATATCATTGTCTATTTATATGTTATCTACTACTGATAGCACCTTACTTCATCAGCCATCTACTGCTGATAGCATATTCTTTTTATACGTTATCTACAACTGATGTCATGGTACTTCATCAGCTATCTACTGCTGATAACATATTATATTTATACGTTATCTATGACTGATGGCATGTTACTTCATCAGCTATCTACTGCTGATAGCATATTCATTTATATGTTATCTACGACTGATAGCATGTTACTTCATCAGTTATCTACTACTGATAATATTTTCTATTTGTATGTTCTCTTCTACTGACAGAATGCTATTTCATCAGCTAGCTACTGGTGATAGCATATTCTATTTATATGCTATCTACTACTGACAGCATGCTACTTCATCAGCTATCTACTACTGATACCATACACTATTTATTTGTCATCTTTTACTGAAAGATTGCTACTTAGTCATGCTATCTACTGCTGATAAATTCAATACTTATATATTATCTACTTTGGATAGTATGTCGCCTCATCAACTATACTTCTGATAGCAAACACTACTTATATGTTGTTTACTTTTCAATAGCATATTATTTCTCCAGTTATCTACTGGTTATTGATTTTTAAATAAGATGCATATTTTGTTTTTTTAAATTAAGAAACACCATAACAATTTCAGGGCAGACAGCAGTGGTTTCAAATTATTGTTAGATTAGAAATTAGAGTAGATTTAACAAGAAAAGCACCTATTTTAAAAGGATTTTATTTCAAAATATTACCCATTTTTCAGAGTTTGCTGAAAAGAAAAGATTGTGCTTTTTACCATGTTTTGATTCCTGTAAAATTGACCTATGTCTTGGTATCTTTTCTGTCAAAGGCAAGACACGTCCTTATGGATTTCTGTGAAAACAGAACCCATTTGAGTGGCACATCCTAGTATATCACATACGTTTTCAAGTATCCCTTGTGGGTCTGATATCTCCCTAATTATTGATAGAATGCAGAACTTGAAATGACATCAGTTAATCAAGCCTAAAATTAAACTTTAATGCTTGCTGGTTCAAATGCTTAGACTCTCCAAAGAAGTGATATATGTGTGTTCATATTTATTAACAAAATTTTTAAGTAGGTTGTGTGTTGTCCATTTTCAAAATAGTTGCCATTATATATTGTTGCTTGGACTGCAAAGGAACAAAAATGTATATCTTACATGTCAGATTAAACATTTACAGCTGTATCAATGAAAAGAAGTGGGCGCCCTCCAAGGAAAATATTAATACGCAGGTTGGTAGACAAAATAAGAAAGTCAATAAAATCACTTGGAAGGATATTTTAAGAACTAGGGTATGATTCTGTCTAGAATACTACTACAACGCTCTTGCATAGAGTGTTTTATTGCGGCCAGTGCTCTTTATTCAGTCTGCCTGTATAATAGTGTTTCTATGTTATTTCTGAAACTCACATATTCTGTTCACCTTACTTCTTCTTGTAATATATATGACTAGAGACCTTTGATGTAGTTGAACCAAGCTGCCAGTATTGTTAATATTCAAATGCCTCGTTGAAAATCTGATTTTTTCCCCACTCAGATGGTACCCAGATACCCTGTCAGACATGTACCACCCAACAACAGTAGCACCCCCTGGCTAGGCTCCTGCAGGCATGATCTCAATCTCAATTCTAACTGACAAAATTTTCCTAAAGAACAATTACCAAGTGATCTTTACAGGATGGATCTGAATAATTGATGGCTAATTAACTTAGAAAAACAAGATGTTAATAATTGTGTTTACCCTGCGCTGTAGTGAAAGGCACCTGCTGTATCATTATCCCTAGTATCAAGCTTCAGATATAAAGGAAATTGGTATCCATCAAAACAACATGTGATCAGCTATAAACAACTGAAAAATCAATACTGTTGTCATATTTATCGCAACATCAGGAGTCAAAACATCTTTAGTCAGCAAGCGATAAAGTTCAGCTAAGGTTGGCAAATTTTGTCTACTGAGGAAATAGTATTGTGATTTACAGATTGTGGACTGCACAGCGTGGACAAGGAGCACATTTGATGTAATATGATTTGATTTGAAAGCTTAGACGTGCGGATGGACACACCTCAACAGCATCATAATTGCCCTAAAGCTCTGGATTGTCACTGCAAAGGGAGGAGAACATGCTCTGATATTATTGTCACTCGAACCCGTATTTCACCTCAACTAGCTTCGCAATTTCTTCAAATGGTTTGAAAACAGTATACCCAAAATGAATGAAAATATTTGGTGTTTTAAAATGAGGTCTATATGTCATTTGGTGATAATTTTGAAGTTAACTTATGATTTCAAAATAATAGTTAGACATACATTGAATTTTTCAGTTCCATCTGGAGACTGGCAACCCAGATTAGGGGTCCGTGATCATTTGGTAATGTAAGGTTTGAAGATGAGGCACAATGAAAAGCCTAAGCAAGGAATAGTTTTCTATTTTGAAACACTTCTGACAGCAGGATTTTGCAAGCAGAATTAAACTAACTGGTTGAAATTCAAAAATAATGTTGATCCTGTCGTTTCTGGATAGAGCTTTACAAACATGATGGCAAGTGAAGAGAAAACAAACCCAGGACGAGATGGTGTTGTAAAGGTGCAAGAAGCAAATGGAAACAATGACAGTGACGAGATGAATACCGATGGGGATGCTAGGAGAAATGGGACAGCTCTGATTGAGAAAAGGATGGCAGAATTTGAGCAAAGTGAAGCAGGTACTTCAAGCAGAGTTAGTGATGAGACTGAATATGGGAAAGGTGATAAAACATGATGTTGAAGGAGTTGAAATTGATAGAGTAATAAAATGGGAAGTAGGTGATGAAACCCAGCTTGAAGCAGATAAAAAAAAGATGAATTCAGTCAAGAAAGCAGTTTTGAAGAAGCAGAACAATATTATTGAAGATAATGGATCTTTTAAGATAGAAGGCAGAAGTGATTACAATTTGATGAGAACTAAGGAGGATGGTGGACTTCAGATTCAAGGTGAGGAGGGATGTGTTGAGGATGATGAGGGATGGCAAGACAAATTGGCAAATGTGGATGCAGATGACATTCAGGAAGATAATGATGGCAGTGCATGTGATCTCACAGGAGATGATAATGATAAAGTATGTCAGGCTCATGGAGATAATGAAGATGACTGTGATAATGTAACCGATACAGGAGATGATGCGAATGGTTCTAGGGACAAAGAGTACACAATGACTGACAAAGCAGAAGAAGAACAAGAAGTTGGCGCTGATTCCAAATGTGTGGAGGAGGATCAAAATGCCAAGAAAGTGTTTGAATGGAACAAAAGTGAAGAAAATTATATCTTAGAAGAAGGATGCGGTGAAAGCCTTGGACATAATGAAAGGGAAACAAAGGAGGAGGAGGTAGGAATTGATGTTGAAAGGCAGAATATTAGGAAATCAAATGATGATGATGATGACAAGGAGGGATATGAAGAGGAGAACGATGGAGAGGGGGAGGAGGATACTGAAGAGGAAGACTTAAAAGATGAACATAACGAAAGACATGCTAAGCACATAAACAAAAATATTAAATTTGACCAAATGAAAGAAACTGATGGTAAAAATGAAGAAGATGATGGATGTAAAAGTGGAGATCAAGATCAAAGTCGGAAAGATGCAACTTTGGGTGTTAAGGAAACAAGTAATAACGACAAACATATTTGTAAAGATGAGAATAGTGAAATGGACGAAGATGCTTTAATTGATGATGGTGTTGAGGAGGCTTCAAATGGTGGAGATATACCTAAAGAGGCTTTAAGCGATGAAAATGAACAAGTTGCTACAAAAGAGGCTTCAGATGAAGAAGTTGTTGCTAAAGAGACTTCAGATGAAGAAGTTGCTGCTAAAGAGGCTTCAGATGAAGAAGTTGTTGCTAAAGAGGTTTCAGATGAAGATGTTGTTGCTAAAGAGGCTTCAGATGAAGAAGTTGTTGCTAAAGAGGCTTCAGATGAAGAAGTTGCTGCTACGAAGGCTTTAAATGAAGAAGTTGTTACTAAAGCGGCTTTAGATGAAGAAATTGTTGCTAAAGAGGCTTCAGATGAAGACGTTGCTAGAGAGGCTTTAGATGAAGAAGTTGTTGCTAAAGAGGCTTCAGATGAAGAAGTTGTTGCTAAAGAGGCTTCACATGATGAAACTGTTGCTAAAGTAGCTTTAGCTGATGGCGGTATTGCTAAAGAGTCTTCAGTTGATAACAATGTAAAAGAGGCCTTAAATGGTGAAAATGTTGTTAAAAAGGATTCAAATGACAAATACAATGCTAAAGAGACTTCTAATGTTAAACATATTGCTAAAGAGGTTTCAAATGATGAAATACTTCAAAGTAACAATGAAGTACTTCAACACGATGCCTTAAAATTACAACATAAGGAACTTGTTAAAATGCCACCACTATCAAATACACATAATTTGCTATTAAAACGTCAAACTGGAGGAGCTGATAGTTTTATTAAGTTACATCAAAGCGATTTGAATTGGCGGCGGCGACGAGACATAAAAGGGAGCAAGGGGAAACCAATCTTATTGACAGATTGTAAAGTAAGATTTGAAGATGATGGTAGATCGATACTGTATGATGAGAGCCGGCATAGTAACGGTCTGTCCTCCTCCTCCAATGCCAACTCTGCACCTTCTGAAGCTCATAATCCCTCCTATCCAATCGTAAAACTATCCGTCCGTCGTCGTGCGTGCCGATCTAGTCAATGACTTCTCAGAAAAACAGAAAGACGATCTTTCATGCTGTCCTTAATATAGCCGTCTTTAGCTGTTTCTGATCGCCATCGACCATGCTTTTTGAACAGTCTGTCTGGTACTCCTATATTAGCAGCAGCCGAAGCCCCGCCACTACGGAGACTGTGCATCCCAAATTGTTTGGGATTCAAACCTACCGACGTTAATGCCTCTCTTAGCATCTCCAAACATCTTGTATAAGACAGCTTTCCATTCCTTAGCTTATGTGTACCTTCTGACTTACAAAAATTCAGTGGTCTAAAGATGAACTCTTCATCTGAGTCACTATGTAAACCCGCAGCGGATAAATACTTTTTCAGAGCTAGAACAGGACAAGTAGAGGAACTAGTAGCCCCTATGAGCACCCATGCACCTTGTCTATATATATCTGTCTTGCTCTTACTTATGAATACACTTACATGAGACAAGTATAAGTCCAAGTCACATCTGCGAATGCTAATCAGTTCATCAAAACGTAGAAAACCTGCATAGGCTATCAAAATCATAGCGCACAGACGAATATGTAAAAGATTACTAGATGCCCCATACTTATCCACAACAGCTTTTAAAATTTCTGGAGTGATAGGCTCTTTCTTAACTATAGGTTTCTGCAGCAGTCTTTTCAATCCTTGAAGGACAATATGTAAAAACTTACGATCACATGGATTCACAATGACACTAACGCTACAGTCATACTGCCACTTAAGAGCATAAAACACCGACTCCATTCGTGAATAAGGAGCTCCAATTTGATATAGATGAATCAGAAATCTACTGATATCTTCAGCACTTGCAGGGAATAAGGTTACCTCATTTTGTACCCTCCACTCGTCCCAAGTCACTAGGGCTCTTTTATACTTGTACACTGTATTCTTAGCTCTCGATGCCATTAAGACCTCATCCAAGGTTTCTTGATATTCATCCAGTGATGATCTGTAAAATTAAGAACACAAAGAAACTTCTACTTCGCAACTGCAAAGACCTAAAACTCATCCACTTCTTCACATTCCGTGAAACACAACAGAACATTCGCTACATAAAATTAATTGCGAATCATACAATTACCAGTGTAAACATATTCTATTTATTCACCAGCTATGCAGCTATAGTGATAATCTTTATCTCAAATATAACAGCTAAACAGCTTTCCTCTGGCCATGCGGCAGGAATATTAGCAAAAACCATTTAATCTTACACACAACACTGGACTACTGTAGTCCAAGGACCCAAATATAGAGTTTCTATTACGACCTTGCACAAAGATACCTTCTGGGTCTCCAAATCTCACCACATGTGTTACAAGCGAAAAGAATCGGCTATGCTTTGAAAATAACAAAGGCCAAAAAGGTGATGAAGGCCACTCTGGCACAACTAAAGTACCTCTGGCAGAGCATACTTGAACATGTCTCAGAACCTCGGCTATGAGGTTAACAGGGGGAACAAACCAATTGTTCTCACCAGCCCAGTTACAAGAAAAGGCATCCACATGGGTCGTTCCTGGGCACCAAAATTTTGAATTGAATTTTGGTATTTTACAATTAAGCTCATCTGCAAACCTGTCAAAAGTGTGTGGACCCCACAACCCATTCATAAAATGAAAAAACTCAACACAAACTCCCCAATCATCATAATCAACCACACGGCTGAGTGCATCCGCACAATCATTTTCTCCTCTTGGCACCCACTGTACTTGTAAAGAAATATGATTCTCTCTGCAGAATTTGAAAATGTCCAAACTCAGGTTCTGTAATTCCATAATCATGCTACCTTTCGCTACGATAGCCACTACTCCCTTGTTGTCAGTGAATAACTTCACCTTCTTACCTCTCAAGTAAGGATTGAATGCTCTTATGGATAATTGCACGGCTTTAAGTTCTCTCCAAGTGGAGCTTTTTGCCATTTCTATCTCAGTCCAATTTCTTACCATCTTCATATCTGCACATTCACTGACCCAAGCTCCGCAGCCCAGCTGACTGGCATCAGAATAAATAATAGTCTGTGGAACAGAATAATCAAATAACATGCGTTTGTTAAGATTGTTCAAATTTTCTTTCCAGAAAAACAATTCTGTAATTAATTCACTATTACTGGAGATACCATAGATTGTATCCCAATGTGTTCTACGAATAATCTCGTAATGCATAAATCTCGACTTCAATTGGGATATAGCACCCACCACAGGATATAGAGAGTTTATTTTCCCAGCCAAAGCTGCAATCTTACGGGCTGAACCATATGGCAAGGCAGCCTGAAAGGAATGTATACATGAAAACAGATCATCTATTCTTCTTTGCATTATTTTTAAGCAACCTTCAACACTGTCCCAGGTCAAACCTAGCCAATCCAGTGATTGGACAGGAATCCAATGAGACTTTTCCACATTTGGCACTAGCCCTGCATTCAGAAGATCCTGTTTCACTTCATTTGCCATACCTTCACATACATCAAAAGAATCTGCACGTCCCCAACCATCATCTAGGAACAATACAATAAAAATCCCCTTTCTCCGCCAATGCTGTACCATTGGTCGGAGGCACTTAGTAAATACATAAGGAGCAGTAGATAACCCGAAGGGCAAAACTTGGAACGAAAAGTACCTAGTACCTTCTCCAAAATCCCAGCTGAAACCGAGAAAACGTGAATGCTCCGAAAAAATTTCTATGTGATGATAACCTGATTTGAGATCGAAGGCAAACATATAATCACCTTTCTTAAAATAACTAAGGGCTACATTCCAATCTTCGAAATGCACCTTTTCTTTCCACAAATACTTGTTAATGAAACGTAAATCTAAAATCAGTCTCTTCTTCCCTGAATTTTGAACTGAAACTGACAGAGGATTAACAACAAAAGGTGGAACTTTCGATTCAACTATTAATTCTTTACATAAAAGATCATTAATGGCCTCTGAAACAAAGTCTCGATGAGACAAAGCAGATTTGTTGTTCTGCAAAAATGCTGTTGGAGGTGTATGTAAAAATGGTAATTGATATCCATGTTCTATAATATCCAAAACAAACTGAGAAGCACCAATATTCTTCCAAAAGAAACTTGAGGCTCTTAATCTGCCTTTAACAATAGGTTCACAGCTGCCTTGTTCATAATCAAAGTAATTATTCATGTAAAAATCAGGATCATACCCTGTATGTGATTGTTCCAAATCTCTACTCTCTGGCTGAAAACTGCTGATCCTGGACGTGAAACTACAGGAGGAAGTATGTGACTGTTCATCTTCCTTTTCTTGTTCTTTGGATTTATTTTGGATCACTGTAATATAAAAAATAACCAGTGTTTTTCTCTTATAAACATGCATACACCTATAAATTAATCAACATAACCATAGATCAACATCCCAATCATATATTTCCGTATCCAAACTCAATTATACGTGCACATTTCTGCACTAGATTAAAAACTGTCCATGCATTCATCATAGCCATGAGCGGAGCATACATGCCCGCATACATAACAATTAAAATATACATCCAATAAGTGTCTGTGACCACACTGTTACAAAACAAGCAATACTTCGATAATCTTGAATTGCGAGTCAACTTATAAAATAAGACTTCATCAACATGCATTGTCAGCCTGCTTGTCAGTACCATGACCATGGCATTGATACCATATTATAATCATGCGATATACCTTCCGATATTTGACTAAACTTAGTCAACTAAATCAGACTGTATTGTACCAATACTTCTACATAATTTTCATACGAAATGTTTAATTACCTGGCTCTTTAAACTCTCCACCACTAACGCTGCTGGGCGCCGCCATCTTTGAAGGTTGTCCCTTGATTATTGGCGGATCCCGGGCAATTTCTCCTCCAATGCCCCTGCCTTCCGCATGCGAAGCAGTAGTCACCCGTCTTAGGTCCGCCACCGGCACCTCCACGCCAACTGTTGGTGTTACCCCCATGATAGCTGAATCTACCGCGTGGCTGAAAGCCACGAAAAAGATTATCAGCAGGAGCCGACATGCTGGACGACCCTGCACCACCATAACTCTTAAAAGGAGCTCTGCGTTTGTAAGATCCTCTTGAGGAACTTGAGCGTGATTCCTTACGTTTTTTAGTGGCTCTCGCCTGTGCCGACCGAATACGTTTCTCGTCATCGGAGTTGCTTGCGATGTCATCTGACAAGTACTCGTCTACTACAGACCAACCTAGTCATAATAAAATTCAATC
>JAUMTS010022357.1:0-11381 GCA_032273385.1 Ophiopholis aculeata | reverse complement strand
TGCAAATTTTGGCCCCCCCCCCCCCTTCCGAAGAAAATGATAGCCCCCTTACTACGATTTATTTAAGTCGAAGTGTGGATTGGGTTTGCATTCCTTTTGCAACTAATTATTAAAGAGAACATTTTCTTGATATTGATATTTCAATAATTGGACGGACATAATCTCCGACATGTTCGCCTGTGGACAGTTTATAACAAATGAAAACAAACATAGTAATACAAGAACAATATTTTGTTATATGTGTATTAAATTTGGAATATACCATTAGGTTCAAGTAAATGTTAATTTGTATTTATAATCTTGTAATTAGTAGATATTTGTTATATTTATGAAAACAATATTACAGAAATTAAAATAGACTGTGTAGGTTCGAAATGATGCATAGAATAAGGATGAGGCTTTTTTATATGTTCCCAAAAGTAGCTTCAAGGCTGCAGTAAGTTTATCAAACCGTGCCTCTAGATGTAGTTTGTAATATCGAATCAATAGTTTTGGAGATTACAATTTCATCCTTTGAAAATTGATTAGAATCTTTGAGGATTTTGCAAATCCGCTTGTGGTCCTTTTTAAGGAAAGATTCTAAGATGTAGACGACGAAAATAAACATTTGAAAGGAAACTCTAAATTTCCTCGAAACTAAATCAAGGTTGAAAATAAGACTTTGTACGTGATGGTCGAACAATCATACTTTTGGAGGAAACTATTTGGGTTTATGCTGAACTTGCCTAGTGCCCCTTTTAAGCTGGAAGTAATATATACCTATTCGATTAAATGCCACAAACGGTAAATAATACTTAATAACACATATTGTAATTGCTTTATTACACAATTTTGAATTGGTTTCTGTTCAATTTGTTTCAATAACTACACAGTGGAACTTAACTCGCGAAAAATATATTTGTTCGAGGAGGCAATCTACCGTTGGGCAATTCCATTTCTTCTTTTTTATTCAATTAATTTCGTTAGGCTTGACAACACCATGAGTATTAAATTCCGTTTACGTAAACCGTATTGGTATGTGAATTACCTAAGGCATTTTCTGTTTAAAATCCATTTGGTTATGTTGGTTTCAGAAGTAGAATCGATGTCTTCATATTAATTTTTGATATGAGTATTTGAGAAGACCTAAATAATTCATGAATATATTTTTTAAAATGTGACGTGACGTCATTTTAACTCACTATATTTAAAAGTGTTAATGTTACCTAATAAAAGTACAATTATCATGTCGATATGTATTATTTGATTATATGATGTTGCAGGAATGACAGTAATAGCGAAATTAAATTGACCGAATTAGTATTTTCAACACCTTCTACCTTTGTTACTACATTCTCTATACCCTTGACTTGGTTAGAACCCTGTGTTTAACCGTCGTTTACCCGGGATATTTTTTTCTCAGATTCTGAACGCCGTCTAGATGTTACCCAACCCTGTTATATACCCTTGACCTCGTTAGAACTCTGTGTTAAATATGCGGAGCATCCTTGATTAGTAAGGATATTTCTTAAGCATCTTATGAAGCGGGATTTCCTCGACAGTTTTAGAGAGGGATAAATAGGTTCCAGTTATGCTTGATTATTTAATATAATCTTGACCTTTCTAGAACTGTGTGTTAAATATGCGAAGCATTCATCATTAGGATAGGCATTGTTTAAACATCTTGTTAAACGGAATTTCCTTGACAGTTTTAGGGAAATATGTATATGACGTCATCAAAACACGTGCTTCAGATGGTGACACCTTTAGTAGACAAGTCAGACGTCTTGATATAGATTTGAAAAGTATTGCAGAATGTTTGCGTAATACTTAGAGTATGAGTAGAGCTGTATTGTATTTGTTTCTGGGCAGTGATGAAATTCAGGAAAACATTATTGACAAAGTGTTTATGTAAGGATAAAGAAGAGGTGAGAAAACAATTGTTTCAGCCTCCTCCTACAGTGATCTGATGGAATCCTTTCTTTCGACATGATAATAATATCTGTGGATATAGTAACTTTGTTTTTTAGCTGTCGACATCACAGGTCTATAAGTCATGATGTCGGTGCATTGGAAATACACACTTATCCCAAACACTAAACACTTGTCAAACACTTGTAAAAACATTATTGGGATTGCTGAAATTGCTGCTATAATTGTATTTGTCACACTTAATCCAATTCAAATCTGTGTGCATAGGGCACCGACTGCTTGTTGACTGACACTACTGATTATGTCAAGTAGTAATATTATATGATTGGTAACCTAACACAATGCTGAGCTCATTGGGCTATTCCAGATAAAATCCGCAACCCCCCTTTGGAAGACACAGGTAAAAACTAATTTCCAGCTTGATAATTGAACAAGATTGAATTCCAGCCTCATTTCAGGCCTGAATACCAGCAGCAACGACACATAAATTCCAGCAGCTCAAAATAAATCTATTGATTATTGAACATAACATTTAGTAGCTGATATAAACAACCCCTATGAAGACATTACCATTTCGCATAATTCCAGCTGGAAAGGCTGGAAAAAGAACAAAAAAGTACAATTCCAGCAGGTTTCATACTTTTACAACCCCGTATGGAAGACATTAACATCTTGTTGGTTGGGTTGTCTTCAAATGTTTTAGGCCAATACCAAATTCCAGCTGTGTCTTTTCAAAATTCCAGCAGTGTCTTCCATAGGGTTTGTGTTGACATATGAATTCCAGCTGCCAATTCCCCCCTAAATTCCAGCAGTGTCTTCCATAGGGGGCATGCGGATTTCATCTGGAATAGCCCATTTTAGTACAGGTAACGTTGTCTGATACAGTGACCTTTCCTAGTTCTTATGCAAATCACATACTTTATATGATTTTATCAACATTTTTATTCCTGATTTGATCAGAATTTGTGATAAATGTATCTGTATAGATAATAATCAACATGCATCAACTGCAACACAGATTTTATTTGATAAGAGAGCCTGAAACCTAACAGTGCTAATTCAAATCACCTGCTTCTGATAATTTTATCCCATATTTGTTCTGATTTTATCAGAACTTTCAAAAAATTTAACCACATCAGAAATAAATTAACATGCAGCAAATACAACAGAGATTATATTTCATGAATGGGCAGATTCACTCAATTTATCGCTTTAGTAGGTGTAGTGATTCTAATTAGAAATACAATGAGCCTTGCCCTTTGTTCAAAAATGACACTTCCCTAAATAAGATATTCAATTCCCAAACTATTTACCCATATTTCTCACTGGGGTTTCTCCCAAAATCACTCTTTTTGGCCTTATCGATAAAAGGAGATTTGGGACCAGCCTGTCCTAAAAAATCAAACTACAATTTAAATGGGAATACGGAATTCTCAAATGAATACTTTTACTTGTTAGAAATGTAAAGACATGAGAATTCCAAGATTGTTTATCTTATTTTATAATTTCCAACGGTTTTTTTAGACAACATTTCATGTCAGTGAATGCCCAATTATAAAGAAAAATGTGCATGTCTCTTCATTTCTGGAATAGACCAATACAATACATAAAATATAATATCTAATACATCAAATAATTGTCTTTCAGTTGCACTATCATATTTGACTTTTAAAATGGCAAAGATCGACGCTATGGTCAGCACACGGCCTTTAGAGCTCACATGATTTATTTTTGGCCAAACTCCAGTAATGACCATATGCCTTGCATACCGAGTTACTCTTGAATATGTGAGAGAAGTAGGTAAGCATACTTAACAGTCCAATTACATCCATGGATCAGTGCAAATGATATTTTGATTATAGCAGGTAATTTAATTATTTCAAGTGAGCAGTGCGATTAGACATCACAAAATGCATCATCAGAATTAAATTATTATGCTACCTAACTTCAAGATAATCACCGGTGGCCAGGTATTCAATTTCAATTCAATATTCAATTTCACTTCCCAGATATTTTCAAAAGTTTGTTTAATTACAATCAGACATCTTCAATATCATTTTTTGTTGTAGCGCAGACAATTTATGATTCTAGCCAGTAGAGTGCAATCGGCAAACATACCTCATATTCAGCAGCAAAGCCTCCATCGCTGTCAGCATGGTTTGCGATAACGTGGGTCTCAAACTTGTTGATAGGGATGGGCGGTTCCTCAAGATCATCTATTAAGGAAACATCAACTGAAAATAAAAGCAAGTGTACAGTAAAGTGCAGATTAGTAGTCAGCCATTTTGTTCCCATCTTGTTAGCTTAGCTTAACCAAGCAACACAAGATACAACACATAACTTTTCACAATGATAATATGCAGAAGCATAGACAGAAAGCAAACTGAATTTCATTAACTAAAACAAAATGTTGCATATTTATATTTTTAAGCTACATGTACACAGAAGAAGGAGGATGTAAAGGCAAGAAAAAGCATTTGGAAACAGTGGGCACACAAACATAAAACTCATTCTGTGAAAAAACCTTCAATTCGGTAAGCATTTCTACATAGGCAACATTTTTTTTTTTAAGGGAAAGAAACAGCCCACAGAAACAAGTATTTAGGCAGGATTTTCAAGTTGAAAAATACAGCTGGTTGGTTGTATTAACTATTTCATTAATTTTGGTTGCAAACCTAATCACAAAACACAAAATGGGTCAATGAATTGGTTGATCTAATTAATTACTCCAGTTGTCTTTAATTCGAATGTGCCAAAAAAACAGTGAATGTAATCTTCTCATTGAAATTTAAGCTTCACTAAACATCTATGTATTTCAAAAGAAATCACGCTACAGCAGTAATTATTCTAGCAAAAAGGGCAGGAATTTTAGGTAACTAAACTACACAAGCATTTACCAGCCACCAAATAAGCATTTTCACAGCCACCAAATAAAATAAGATACAGTAACAATTTTATATAGAGAAACAGATGCAAACAAATTAAGACATTTAAATCAGTATAGACGTTGACACAATTTGGAGAAAGCAAGCCAAATTTATAGTTTGCAAAGTGCAGCGATTGCTATAGTAGCTATGAAATAAAGCATCATTTTAGAGTGCTTAATGAATCCATACTTGGGAGATATTTCATGTGTTATCTTTAATTAAACTCTGTACCACATATCTCTAATAAAACAATGAATCAAAAATATCAAAAAGAAAGCTTCAACCTAAGAATAACAGCTCCCGTCATTCAAATTAACTTGTAAAAAAGAAACTTTACCCCTACTCCCATCAGAATAATTTTATTAGACATACACTTTTATCAAAATCACAAGTACTTTCCCATTTACTCTAATCTTCATTCCAGTTCATAACGCAACATGTTTTCAATTGTAATGCCTCAAAAATAAATTTCGCAAACACAAATATGTAACAATTACTGGACCATTTATGGAGCATACAGAACCAATTCTTTAATTTTTACAAAATATCACATCCTGCCAAAAATATAATAAAATATAATAAATATCGGACACCTGGGAACAAAAATTAAATTTGATAAATTTAATCTAAATATATCAATATCCTTTACCGAAGTTTTAAAATCACATGAGTAATTTGGCAGGCACACCTGTCACAAACTATGCAACCATTTTCAAACTTGTTTCAAAAAGCTGAAGCAATTAAACATCTATTTAAGGCTTTTAGTGCCACAAATCATCAAAATTAACAACTTCCTTCACACCAAATCAATAGCTCCAAACTTATCTAAACCATCTGCCTCAATATGGGTTGTCATCTGGATATACATGAAATAGGGACAGCTGGATTCAGAAAGCACTACAATGAACAACACTTCAACAAGATGCGCAGTAAGGCTTCCAAAATGGCCTCTCATTTGTTTTCCTATTCCTAATGTTAACCTAACCTTAATCCCAAACTGTAACCTTACTAAAATCCAACTGATATTAAGAGGGAGGCCATTTTGGAAGTCTTCACAACTGCCATATACTAAAATAGATTACTGCTAGTGTAACACCATCAAAGGGGTCTTCCCAAAATACACAACAAAATGTTGATAAATAAATCAAGTCTTACGATCTTCATCATCCTCATCATCGTCATCGTCTAGATTTGAGTGAATTATTGGTGTGCATGGGACAGGAAGAGTAATGGAAGGATTTAATTATAGTCTTATCAAAATTTGTGATAACTGCTACAACGTGTTTTTATCGCTACAAAATAAATGTCCACTTCCACCAACACACAATGTAATATGGAAGATATAGAAAAACATACTTTGGGATTTGGAATGACCTGTGATTGAGGAAAGGATTCGGATTAAGGTAAAGGATGGAATTAAGGTTAACGGTGGGATTAAGGTTAAGGTTAGGTTTAAGGATTAAAATAGGGTTAATATTTAAAGATGTGCAGATATGATGAGTGTTACAAAACAATCATGAAACCTTGAAATTTAAAAATATATCTACACACACTCATAGTCACACAAAAATGTAGAAACGTACAGCTCACACACCTGTCACTTACATCTGATTAGGGTATATGGTAACTAATTAGGGTTCACTCACACAGGGCAATGTCTGATTCAGATAAAATAATGTTTCCCTTTATGTTCTCCCAAGTGGGGATGTGTAATATCCACATAGAGGTTCAATAACTCTTTGTCATACACCAAGGAATTTGTTGGTATCTTTAAATTATTTAAATCACTTATAGGTTATGAACCTTGATGTAAAGTCTGATCGACAGAACACTAAATGCTTTGTTGGATCACATCTTAATTCAATTAAAATACACTTGATGATTTTGTTTTATAATTGATTAAATGTTCAATTTGTCTAATCACATTATCTCAATAATTTTCCTATAACTAGTATACATGATTTTCTACTTTTTTCCAATATTTTGTTACATATTTTTGAATTATTAATTAAGTATAGATGAAATATCAAATGAAAATTGCTAAAGAATACTTGACTACACTCATTTCTTCTAGGTCAAATATAAATGTCCCTTTTGTGACTGTTGAAAACAAATACCTATATATACTTTGCTCTTCAAAAAATATTGAGCAAAAAAGCCATTTACAACAAACTATTTACCTGGTTTTGCAAATGCAGGCGGTACTCCATTCCCTTGATGTTTCTCAAATACCATCTGATCCTTCTTCCGTTTTCTGTAAAATTTAGTCAAATCCCACATGGGCAACATAGGCATGATTAGTATCAAACGCACCACGTTATAAATAAAAATATAATGTTGTCATTTGACATCAGTAAAACTGTCTTTTAATAATCAACCTAAAATTAGTCTGTAGCACACGGCAGCGATACTAACTCCCGTCCTCATTGGCATGTTAAGTGCGTACTGATGAAATATCATCTGTGCGTATGTACTCCATATGGCTTGTGTGTTAGTTGATACCTGCCTGCGTGTGCTAGCATGCATGGTGGTAAAGATGAGCATGATGAGTGAATGGTATATATATGTCTGAGCTAGTTGGTTTTCAAGCTAATATTGTGTGATGATCTTGTTGGTAGCTCATTAATATAATAAACAATTGAAAACAAGCGTTAGTCAGGCGTATACAATGTATGCAGCGTCCCACCTGTACTTTAATATATGACATGTTGGTTGGTGTGTCATTTTATTTTAGGAATTAATTAAGGATGTGCTTACAATATAAGATGATTCTCAGTGTGTGGAAATATATTCGAAAATTCGTGAAAATTTGTAGGACTTCAACATGGTCGTATTCAGGATCGGGTAATCACGGATGCGGAAGCCATATCAATACGGCAGCGAAGTCCCATGGGAAAGTATATTCTCAGGCAATTTTTATCTTGTTTTGATGCATTTTATTTAATGTCATTTATGAGAAAATATTATTGTTTCTTTTTTATTTCCCAGACACACAAGGTGTACATACTCCGCAAGCACTTCATACACACATGTTCAACTAATTGCAGTAAATACACAATTCTAGACAATTTCATCCAGCAATTTTGTATTTATTGGTAGTGAAATGGTAGAGTAATTCTAAAGCAATATAAAGTAATAGACCCCATTATATAAAACAATCTGAGCACTTCAAGGCACAAACATTATTTGCAGTAGAAAATTGCATCCTATTCTAAAAAACACACCAAAATTGTGTGATACTACCAAAGGCATATTCCTGTTGGATCCCATCTAAAATAGTCTTTAACCAACCAAGAAAGCATGTGAAAAGTAAAATAAATCTCATAAGAAGAACCACATAATACAGCACAATAATTGTAAATCATCAGATTTTTGAACAGGATTTTGAATATCAAGTATTCAAATAATCCAATACAAATCATATATACATGCACACAGTGAACCAACATTCTAAATGTTATAACCAATGACATATGGCTAATCCTGTAAAAACAAATCAATTAAATACAACAGGACAGAAGTAAAACACAAAGTGAAGAAAAAGGGACGGAATTAATTAAGCCCTTTCCTTGTAATTAATCCCTGTATTGATAGCTCACTGCAATGTGGATATTAGTTGGCACTTCCATGTATCATTTGCTTGTCACAAGTATATTATACTAGAAAAACAATAGTGTTGATGACAATATCGTTACCTGTGCTTAATTAATTGCCTATCAATATCTGAATTATTTCTCTGATTTGCTGAAACTAGAATGTATACACATTGCTATAATAAGAACAAGAAGTGTTAAGTTGAGGCATTCATGAGCTTAATTCATCCAGGGTTTCTATGACAGGATGAAGCTCATCAAGGTATATCTTGCAGCCTAAAATAGCCATACCTTGATGGTGGATGAAAATAGTATGTCATTGCTATGACCATGATCTAAAATTGTAAAAATAAAACCAGTCATGAAATGGCTTTTTGCTAATGACTTTGTATAAGAATACTTTTGAGAAAACATTAAAAGCAAGTATGATTACCTCAACACCGTAAATATAAGGTAATAATTTATGCTTTTTCATAGTTTCATATTTTAATATACAACAGATTTTTATTTTTAAATCTGTAACATTATACTGGGCTTAATCATACCTAAAAAATTGGCCCAATTCATCATTCACATTTCACATACCTGAAATATTGTTTCGTTTTTGTTTTGCATTGATATATTTTAGATTTTGTTTTTTGATAATCCATTTCATCTCTGGAAAGTATACTTTCCTGTACTGTTTTACAACTTTCTGAGTCAAATAAATGTAAATAATTTCAGACAAACAAATAAAACTTGACCCCTCTTCTGGTCTTTATCTATTGTTATTTATTACCTCCTCTGAAACCTTGTAAATTAATGACTAGCTCTGACTGGGACAATTACACAAAACAAGGAAAATATTAATGACCAACAGGCAGTGTGTTGTTTGTAAGACCTATTAACATCTAAATATAGTCCAAAATCAGACTGACCAAGTTATCTTGGGTCTTCAGGATATTGCATTGAGGCCAGTGAAATTGAGCATCTCAAATGGACGATAATAGTCTCGTGGTCAGTTTACTAATATAGTATGTAATTCAGTTTATGGTAAGGCGTTATTAAGTTAATCTTTAATTTTACCTGATATAAGGTCAAACAAACAGGTAACTTGTTTAATTAAGAGACTGGCTTCTTTAATCAAAACAAAAATAAACATATGAGAAGAAACTTGTATCTTGTTTTCCCAATAAATCATGAAAATGCAAACATTTCGCATTGCATCAACAACTAAAGAAATTACACTATATACAGTGGTTCTACATATGCAAATATTTAAGCAGGACTGCAAACATCCCACTGGTCATGTATAATGATGTCCCAGTTTCTGTATCCTACCAGGTCTTCTCCAGTTTCATTTTCAATACGCCTCCACATTACAAAAAGTGTGAGCAAATATGATGCATTTTTACAAAACCATTTTTGTTCTTACTACTTCCTGATGATCCTTTTAATTTGACGGTTTTATGGGGTTTGAGAGTACACTCTTGGCTACGGCCCGTAGCCAAGAGTGTACGAGTCTTCCAGTGACACAAATATTTGGCCATTTGATATCAAAATGGAATTGACCATGCATTTGCTTGATATCATTAGTACCATCACTATGGTTCGGGTGGGGTGGGGGTGGGGGGTAATATATGGCATATCTTTTAGATTATCTCATCCAATTAATGTTACATTATTTTGATTTATAATCAGATCAGTACTTCATACGTTTATAAGGTTAATGAGAATAATGCTTCCTAATGAGTTCTAAAGTTAATGAGTTGTCTATATTTGGTACCGGATATGGAGAAACACGGCAAAATATCATCAAAATAATTAAACAGACTATTTTAAGCGGTAACTTATTTCTCAAATCTGATATTCATACTGACATTAAGTTCGTGTCCCACACACTCCCCTGACTACTACTTGAACCATGAAATAATCATATATGATATGCAGGCAGAAACTTAATAGATGCTTCTTATGTGGTGTGGGAGTGTTGTTTGATCTGAAAAATCAGTAAAAAAACACCACATAAGGTGACAAAAAGACTTGTTATAAACCATATCGAACCTCAGCTTTTAAAGAACTCTACAAACAAACAAGGCTTGTGTAATACCTTTTAAAGTTTAGTTTCCCAAGTACTCTGCAAACACTCTGGAATGTAAGTTGTAGCACTGACATCTCCATTGTTGCCTGTTCGTCAAAAAGATTTGTAGCTGATGTCCAAAGCATTGTAGTAGACATAATGCGGACGGTTTTTCTTTCAAAGTTGGTACTAGTCACACAATGTTTCAAAAGACAAGAACCTTTATAGTTCACTAGTTAAGATCCTGTGTATTTCAAACAATTTCAAATCCACCTTAACTTTGTATCAAAATTGGATATAGATTGATGTCAGCTAAATATGAATAATCATCATCACTGCTGTGATATAAATAGTATCCAAGAAATAGATTTCCATGAAAATGTGTGTTCCCAGGTTGATACACTATAAAACAGCACCTTATATTTAACAATGCTACCTCAGAATGTTGCTGCAAAATCTGTTATGTCAATGTTTTGCTCCAAGTTGTTAATGTAATCTTTTTCAATCACTATTGGCAATTAATTATCATATCTTTGGCAATGTGTATTATATTATCCATTTCGAGTTACACAGCCATAGTAGCAATGTCTTGTTATCCGTGAATCTTCTCACAAACGCTCAAAGCTAGCTTTCATTGTATACATATTGTATACATATACAGTATCTCTCCTTTCTCCATAAACCTGTCAGTCTCACGAGTTGAGATATATATGGCACGAGCAGGAACTTCCTTGAAGCAAATCAATTATATTTTCCCAACAAACCCTCCATGTATATAATCCTCTCTGAACAGTTCCCTTGCAAGGTCATGTACTTCTCCAATAGCAGCAGTTAAGACACTTTGCAAAGTGACATACATTGAACATTTACCACCTTACAAGTTGTAGTATA
>JAUMTS010022246.1:0-11381 GCA_032273385.1 Ophiopholis aculeata | reverse complement strand
TGATTTTCAATGAAACATGAAGAAATGTATTGAGAACTAAAGCCCAAATTTATTCTGAAAACTTATGTGACATAAGCGTGAGTGTTTAAGTTTTCACATACATACATAACAAATTTGCAGATAATTCACACAAGCCACAGAAGTGGCAAAAGAGATGAAATTCAGAAATAAATTTACAAATTCCTTTTTTTAATCTTTTGTCAAATACCTTTGATTATCGAGTATTTATATGCTCTTCGTATGCCCCGCGCATGAAGTACCCAAACAAATTTACGTTTGTTAAAATACGTGAAGTAGCACGCATTCATTGTATTTGTCCAGTTGTACGGTCGTTGGAATGCTTGAGCATCACATAGGGTATTTTTATTTGTCCGATGGGCAATTTTGCTTTTATTTATGAGGTTAAAGTAATATTTTTCTCCTATATTTTATATGTTTTATTGGTAAAAAAATAGCAATCTGTTATATTTTGTTTGAAAAATATTATATGATTATTGTCGCGTATAAATTAGATGTCTAACTCAATCACCAGCGGCTCATGAGAGCAGACAACGCCAACACCAGCATGGGTGTATTAGTTTGGTACAATGTCTCTTGTTTTAAGTAATCCGCAGTTATTAATCTATAATTACCAACTCACAGACCCTAAAGTGTTCCAGGAATTGCAACTTCCATATCTTAAGTCTTCAATCTGCATGCCACTTATCTATTGAATGTAACAAAACCTGCAGACACAAAAATAGCAAAGCAGGAATGTCCTACAGCAATCCTGCCAATTAAAGTGTTAATAAGTGTGTCAGCTTGTTAAGCATCTGTGTCAAGCTTATTGCACTTAACTTAGAATTAGATCAAGGTGCTCATTGATATAATGTGCTGAACGGAATGTTGAATTGTAAGCTAGAGGCTACAATCATGGAAAAAAGTCTTGGGACACTTTAAAGGCAAGGTTTGAATTTAATCCCATCTCCCCCTGGTACAATGTTGATAGACGTCATATCATTAGAATTGTTGCTGGACCTCACAACATTGTTTGATGGGGAGTGGGAAGGAGCACGGCTTGGAGAAGGGTTCAAGCTACACTTGCACTTTTTTTTAAAAACAGGGTCTAATATTAGCACAACTTATAAGGAAAAACAAGGCACAATATTGTCAAGTGTGTCAACAGATTTTTTCCATGATTGTAGGTTTGTTATGTTTTGTTGTTATTTAACAATTTGTTTTCCCCCTCAAAATTCATTACTTTTACATGATTATATTAAATGCTGACTTAATTAAACAGCTCACAAGTGACTTACATTAAAATTGCATTGTCTAGAAAAGTTGAATATTATAATATACCCTATCTCAAAATCTATTTCACTCTGGTTCTATATTCTTGTTCAAAAAGTTTTAAATTAACTATATATATACAAATTACTCACTTGCGCTCTATACCCCACATAGAATATTTAAAAAAAGCTCTTGACTTGATGACCTGTCTCAAGTTGAACTTCAACTTCTTCAAAACCATATTATTCAAACAAGGTATTTGAGACATACTGAACCACTTTTCCTTAAACTTGATAAAAATAGACCACTGTTTGCATGATTGTATCAAGAATACTGACAATACACCAATACTGAATCACTTTCACGGTTGACCTACATGTTTGGTTATCATTACCCTGTTATTAGTTCAGTCAATAAATGACATTACTAATGACAACAAGCAGACTATTGTGTACCCTGCTCTACATTTGATATGTAATGTAATGTAATTTTCAAGTGGAAACATTATTTACAATTTATATTAGTTTCCTTTTGGCAATGAAACACTTGGCCTGGTTTCATGTTTCACAAGGAAACAATTATTGTAATTATTTGATGGTTCCCTGCACGCACAATATTTGAAAAGTGGTATTAGCGCAGTGATAATCAGCTCGAAAAGTGTATGATTAGTGATTATAACTTTCATGCAAATGTCAGATGCAGACAGCTTAACATTTCTGTAGTTTATAAATATTGTAAATGCAAAGATGGGTGGTTTTGTGCATTACAGCAACATTTTAATAACAATTTTTAAAGTATCTTTGTAATGTGTTTCTGTAATATTAACTCATTCCATGCAAGATCCCTGGATGACATAGGTGATGGATTCATATTCAATCCATGTGATTTTAAAAAAAAAGAAGAAGAAAAAAAAGAAAGACTGTCAACTGCACTCCCCTATAAAACTAGAAATTCTAGGGTCATTTTCATGAGAAAACTATTATTATTACTCATGTGCATGCAGACAAATTTCCGGTAGAAAAAAATGCATGCCCATGATGCCATGAGGCAACCCAAATTATGTGCCATTGTCACTGCATTCACTTTAAATTGTTGAAATAAACTGCACAGTAAAATGTGTTAAAAGGATCTTTTTTCTAGGCTAATCTAATTTGTGATGTACCAGTTTAAATATCTAATTTGAAGATCTAGATTAATTTTCTGTAGATATGTTATAACAATGTGTTCAATTTGTTGATTAGTTCTTTGATATCATTTCAAATGCTAATTTACAGGATTGGAATCAGTGAATGACAACTTGAATGACAAATTAGATCTGACATATAAAATGTAAATCATGCAAACTATAAAACATTTGTATTCAGTAAAGTCTAAATGTGTTTCACTGGCCTGTTTACTTTAATAAGATGTACTACGTACATACACAATCAGTGCTATCTACTGAAGACAGTATGCTATTTCAATGGTGGTATAATATAGACGGATATGTTATTAATATCTTTTTGTGCATTTCTCCTTAGAAAATCATCTCTCAGGTACAACGTTTTGAAAAATATCTCTCTGGTTCAACATTCTGTAAGGATACAGAAATTAATGCAAAGTTAGTTAAAGTGAAATATTTTACATGGATTTTGTTGTGTTATGTATTTAGTTTTTTAGGTTTACCTTATTTTGGATACCATTTTAAAGATTTCAGTAGTGTTCTTTTGCAATGATAACACAATCTGTTTAATTTGCCAAATGTGTATCTTTTCAAATAACTTGTACTTACAATTTTGATGAAAGTGTTATTGGGTTTTTCAATGAAACATGAAGAAAGGTATTGCAAACTAAAACACACAATTATTCTGAAAACTTGTGTGACATAACAGTGTTTGAGTTTTCACACACATTCATAATCAATTTGCAGATAATTCACACAAGCCACAGAAGTGGCATTAGAAATTCCTTTTTTAATCTTATGTCAAACACCTTTGATTATCGAGTATAACAAACATGCAGACCCTAAAGTGTTCCTTGTTCCTTGTTCCTTGCAACTTCCATATTTTCAGTCTTCAGTCTGCCTGCCACTTATCTATGGATTGTAACAAAACCGGCAGACCCAAAAAAATTACAAAGCAGTAATATCCCCTACGGCAATCCTGTCAATTGTAAATTAGTGTGTCAGCTTTTAAGCATCTGTGTCAAGCTTATTGCCCTTACTGTAGAATTAGATCAAGGTGCTCCTTGATATAATGTGCTGAAGGGTTCGTTGAATTAAAGGCTAGAGGCTATTTTGTTTTTCTGTTTTGTTATTTAACAATTTGTTTTCCCCCTCAAATTCCTTATCTTTACATGATTATTGTAAATGTTGACTTAATTAACAGCTCACAAGTGACTTAAATTGAAATTGCATTGTCTAGAAAACTTGAATATACCCTATCTCAAAATCTATTTCACTCTGGTTCTATTTTCTTGTCTGAAAAGTTTAAAATACAAGTACCTCACTTGCGCTTTATACCTTACATGGATTATAATAAAAGAAGCTCTTGACTTGATGACCTGTCTCAAGTTTAAGTTAAAATTACTTCAAAACTGTATCATTCCTCTTGTAACCAAGGTACTTGAGACATGCTGAACCACTTTTCCATGAATTGGATAAAAATAGGACACTGTTTGCGTGATTGTATTAGAATAATGTAATACACCAATATTAGACCACTTTTACGGTTGACCAACATGTCTGGGTATCATCACTCTGTTATTGGATCAATCAATAAATGAAGAGACATTACTAAAAATAATATTAGCAGACAACCCTGCTTTACATTTGATATCTATAATGTAATAAACGTGATTTTGAAGTGGAGTAAAAATATTTACACAAACTTAGTTTTTAGTTTAGCAATAAAATACTTGGACTGATTTGCATGTTTAAATGCTAATTAATCTGTTTCAGGGCTTATCTTGAGGCATTTCAAGTTTTTGAAGTAGTTAGTGGCAACTCCTCAGATCTACACTTGAGGCAAACATTTATGTTAATAGACAGTAATGTATCCTAAGCATACACCAGAGAAGATGAGAGGACAAGGAGGTCTATCGACACTTGAAACCGAGAATTAATCTTATAAACCCTATTCATTGCCTTTTGTTCTGTGCACTCAAAGACCCAATTGAACTGGCCGTTGATCTTATCACTGAAACCGCTAGTGTTTTGATTGATTTGACTCTGGTTTCACAGTATCCCCCAAATACAGGCAGTGTTTTTAGATGAGAATTTGTTAAAACTATGCAAAACGTACCTGAAAATATTTAACACAAATAAATGGCTGGATTTAGTATGTTATCAATGCACAACAAGTCAATATGCTATTTAAAAACTAATTTTACCTATTCTTGACATCATTTTAAGAGATATTTTTAGGAATTTTTAAAAACAGGAGGTTAGAGAAATTCTTCTTATTACTATTTTTTCCGCATTTTTTAACACTTTCCTGTCATTTCCTGTGAATGAAACGCACACCAGTGGAAATATACAAATATTTGCTATCAGAATTCATAATTGGCAGGTGTGTCGAAGGGCGTTGAATTTTTTGTTATTCAACATTAAAGTTTAGTAACATTTTATTCAAAATTCCTGCGTGAACATAACCTTTAGTGTGTGCTCTTGTTAAAAAGTATTGGCCTTTCCCTGAAAATCCATTAGTCATAAAAATTGATCGGTTCACCTTGTGACTATTACCCACTGTGTTGAGTGGTTGTAAGCCTGTAATGGATGGTTGGCAGTGAATGGGAGGTTTCAATGATAGTTCCTTTGATTCAAGTGTTGATAGACCTCCTCTTCCTTTCATCTTCTCTGCATACACATATGGCTGGGTGTAAATTGTAAGTCAATTTTTTCTTGCTGTGTTTCGCTGGCATACCAAATAAAGAGGAATATTATGATTTATACACCAATAGATTAAACATATTATGTCCGCATCTGTAATGTAACAAGTTGCATAATTACAATTATGTTCCACAATCAAATTAATATAAATGTTGTCGGAATATAAAATCCAAATTTTCACCACAACGCATGATTATGTTGTGTTTGTTGACGATTTTTCATCAGTAGTGTATACAACATGATATCCTCATTAGTTACGGAATAGATTGCGTGATTATGCACCCCTGATACATACCGCTTGTTTAATGAAGCAGTCATTGTTGCCTCTATCAAACAAAATAAGATAAGGAACAACAGTGTAGAGTATCTTTTCAGATGATTTACCTATAAAAACAACTTGTTTATCTGCAGTTTGCCAGGCAAACCATAAGGCCCTTTAAGGGGAACTGAAGAAAGTTACTGATTAGACTTGTACAAGTCTATCTATCAACCTGTTAAAAAGATTGGTTTCCTCTACTATTAAAGTTAACTAGGTCAGGCTCTTTCTAGTAAAGCAGTTGCTATTGCTGTGAGCATTTTGCCCTTATAGCATTCAGAGAATTTACCTTGTCCTACTTATATTTGTTATTTTACAGCATTTGTCTTTCAACTTCACTTGGAAATAGGTTCAGGATAACTGGGCTGTCTGTAGTGTTGATATTTTTGATAGTACTGAAAATACAAACATACACTAAATGTGTTGGAATAATTGGGTTGTATGGAAGCTAGGTAATGGATTCAGAGGAGTTTTTTACTGGTATCTGGGTACATGCATTTATGGCTTTGTCTTACAGGGATTTTATACTCCAAAATTTGTACTTCAAAATGTATAGGGCAGTGGGGATAGGTAGTGGGGATTAATCCATCTATTTAGAGCAGCTGTTAGTTGATTTCTGCATATACTGAATGAAGAAAACGAATTGTATTAATAATCTGAATTTATATTTAAAGGGGCATCTATGACTCTAATAACCACCTCCATTTTTGATGACATTTATTATTTAATAAACATGGGAAAGAATAACAAAATCTGAAGAAATTGTCATTACCCTAGTTTATGGTAAAATTTGTTGGGAGGTTAAGGGATCTGACACAAGTCTGAAATGTATTATGTGGTGTTTTTTTTTGCTTCTGAACAAACAATAGTGTAATTCGTATCTCAAAGTAGCAAGATTTTATTGTATTAAAATAAGCACCCCAAATTCATTGGAATTGAGACAAAATGATGATTCTCAACATATGTATTTCATTGATGATACCAGCAATTTATAGCATCAAATCATTGGATTTTTTAATACAAGATAATAATAATTATTATTATAAGATAGTAGTTGTTTTCAGTTGTTCTTTAAGTATCATCTTATTATTTAATTCTACTAGTGACTAGCTGAATCCATGAAGCAGCTGACATTTTTATACGCAAATCTTTGCATAAAACATTGAACAATGTGCTCATCGGCCAAACATGCAAACAGCTTATTAATCATCTCTACCTTGTGCGTGCGCACGTTTAGATGCTGTAAATTTATGAATGTAAGTCTAGTAATACGCATGTGTGTCAATGTTACATATGCAACGTTGGATCTATTGTACCATGCATTGCTTGGCACCAGTCAAATGGGAAATATTTAAACACAGTTTACTGTATATAATTTTTCAATCTATTATTAAGCATTGTCTACATCAAACCACAAAAGCAGATGCTAATAGCATAAATCAATGTCAAGATTTTGGAGTAGTTTGATCTTTTAGACCACATATTTGTACCCTCATTTATTAACACAGATTTTATATACAAGTTGGTGTATTTTCTTCCTTGATGTACAAAGTAACTCGTTATTCTTTTATTTTATTATTGTATTATAAAGTTTTACATATTTTGTGTGTGATTCTCATGTAGTTTTACAAATGGTTTAATTGGTTATATCGCATTGGTTTTAACTTTGTAATATGATCTATATGTGTAATATTATTAATGTTCAATTGTCCATCTATGCGTTTGCCTGTTAGCGTTCTTCTGTTGTTGTTTGATCGCCCTCCTGACTTTTCTCTCGCATGCATGTGCATGTATGGACGATCTGATCATTAGTTGCTAAATGGTGAGTTGAAGTCTGAGAGACCATTCGGTCGTGTTCGTCTAGCTGATTGTCCATACAGTTCGACCCACTATTTTCAACCTTTTAATCTTTTTAAGGTAATTTTTATGGTATCATAAGTTGTTAAGCGCCTCAAGGCCCTTTTGGGCTAAGGACTTTATAAAAGCGCCTGTTATTATTATTATTATCACTGTAATTTCAATAACCCTTTATGAGAATTATTCTTGCAGACGACAGTCTTGACAGGCCAATTTGATCCAAAACTGGGTCAAAAATTTCAAACATTGAAATGGTCATTAATGTTAATTAAAAACAAATATGGAATTGGTCTAGTAGTTTTTATGGTATAATTTATCATTGTTCATTGTTGCAAAAGGAAGCTTAATATTAGTTTTTATATTGGTAAAATTCAAATTTGTTACTAATATAGGCTGGATCGGTATGACAAATATGTTAAATCAAGTACAACATTTTTTGAATTGGTACAGCGATTCTTGCAATTCATTTCCCCCATATATGTCACTATTACAAACAGTACCTCATTGCAGTTTCCATTTTCTTCCTCTCAATATTCAAGTCTTAACTAGTGTAGGTTTAATTGGTACGAAAATATATATTTGACTTAACCAAAAAGCATGATATTGACCTAGCAATTCATTTTTTAGATTGCCTTGTATACATGTTTTGTCTTTTCTATAGTAAATTTATTGGTATGTACATGTAGCATATGATGCATTGATATGAAGCTGCCGTAATTGAATTAATATAAAGCTGTCTCAATTAAAGGGGACAATACCACAACAATGTTGGAGACAGTGTGGCGACAATGAAACTGTAGCAAGGTGTTATCAAAAAGTACAGTGACCTTTTGTAGTCAGTTTCATGTTGATTGCACCTTTCAAAATATAAACAGATGAAAACCCAGAAGTACCGAAGTACCATGGTCATATGTAATTTGATTGGATATAATAGGGTATAAGGTAATTATTTTATTAATTATGTTGTGTCCTAATGGAGTCACTCATCATTAAGATTGTTAGTAGGTATTAAACTTGTATACGTTTACAAATCGAAATAAGAAGGTGAGAATTAATAATTAGAAACAAATTTTATTGTTCAGCTTTAATACTAAAAACACACAAGGCTATACAAATTGTTTTGTAAACATTCCATAAATTCTACAATTCTACTATTAGTTGATGATAAACGTGATGAAGCAGTGTTTTAGTCAATTTTTAAATTTGCTGATTAGGAGTGCTTGGTACAGACTGATAGCTGTTTTGTTTTTATGCAGATTGGAAACTAAAGAGGTGAGTGCCATCTTTAATCAACTCAAGTTTTCTTCTTACATCATGAATAAGGTTTTAAAATATATATGAGGTTTAAGCAGAAACATTATGCACAGCTAATTTTAGTAGACTAAGAATCAGTGTTTATTCGCTAATGATTGAAAAGGAACGTCACATTAAAAAAAGATTCCTTTGGAAAATGGGTTATGTAAACTCTGTAATTTAAACTAAGTGAAGATGAAACTCATGTTAAGATGTTCTTACTATATATTTTGATTTAAGGCTTAAAATGTTCTGTGATATTGGTGATGCTTATAATATATTTCATTAACCAATCTGAGCATAATAAGTTTCATCTTCTCATGGGTGTTAATGATTATGATTGTATTATTCCAATACTATGTTTATTTAACTCTGCCTTTGAGAAGCGTAAACATTTAGATATTTATATTTGTTATTATACACCTTGTTTTGGTAAATTACTATGTTGTTGTCTGTACTGAACTGTACCTGGTAATTGGTGATGCCAATAAACTAAGCTAAACTTATATATATATCACATGAACTGTATCAGTTTTATTTTACTGTCTAGAATCAAAATAGGAGGTATACAATTAGCACAAACTGCAGAGCGACATTTGTTATATGGATTTGTTTTTTCTAGGGTAATTTTGGGACATATGAGCTTGTAAAATGTGTAAAATCTTCTGTTGTTTTTTTGTTGTTGATAGTTTATGGAAATTCTTTGCTTAACCTTGTGTCATTTCAAATTCCAATTGACATGAACTGAATCAGTAGATAAAAATGTAAACAAAGTTTGACATCATCTAATGAAAATTATGTACAATTACCGTATCTTGAAGACCTAAATCCAGTAAATGTGATAAATACACCCCAGTTAGTCTGTACTATGAGACATGCGTTTGAGGCTATCTACTGAAGATAGTTCAAGTAATATCCTAATTGAATAAGGATGATTCGATATACTTCTCTCGTTTATTGGGTGCAACATTTTGACACCATCTGTAATTTTTGGTCTGTGCTAGATTAAATGAAAAAAGAGAAAAAAAGGTACGTTTTCATGTGCAAGAAGTTTGTAAACCCTAGATGTACTTGATCTCGTTAAAATGAGAAAAGTAAACGTTTAAAACAGACCATCATTAAGCAGTCTTGAAGTTGAGTCTCCAAACAAGCTGATGCCCTGTGTTATATTGGAAAGAACTCAATTTATTATCAGATCATGTGAAGAAGCAAAGATGATGTAAGTTGTCAACTGTCCTAACCAATAAAATTTGATATTTTGGGGGCATATTCATGAGGAAATGATTAATATAACTGACGGGCAATGTTGGGTATGCAGACAAGCCTCTGTGGGGACAAAATGCATGCCCACTATGACAGTAGGCAGCCCAATTAATAATTGTTGTACCAGTAACCTCATTTCTTGCAAGTTTAAATATAATTTGTAGCACAACGTTCATTTTTAAAATGGTTTTGAAAGTATGGTAATCAGTCTCATGATATAATAGTTCAAAAGCATTTGCCGTAATCAGAACAGTGTTCCATATCTGCAGCATTTTATTCAAGAAGCTTCATCTTGTACAAAAAATACCTGGGAGTTTAAGTTAAATCATTCAATCATGCAAACCAATGTTCTTGGGAAAGACTTGTCATATTGTGTATCTAACAGTAAAAAAAATCAAAATTTGTGGTAAACAAACAACATATTTCAGTGTGAAATTGTTTAAAGGATCTGTTTCAGGCTAATCTAATTTGGGATAAATTAGTTCTAATATGTAATTCTTACATCATTTTTGAAGTGATAAAGTGACAAAATGTGTTCAATTTGTTGATTAGTTCTTGGATATCATTCTAAATTTTAATTGACACGCTTGGAATCAGTGAATGACAAATTGAATGACAAATTGGATCTGACATATAAGATGTAAATTATTTATGCAAACAACGTATGAGATTTGCATTCTGTAAATAGGTTAAATATGTTTTATTGGCCCATAAACCCTGCCCTAGTAAGATCAGATGTACACCGCCATACAAATGTAGTGCTATCTACTGATGATAGTTTTGGGTTTTGGTGGGACAGTACAAATACAGATTACTATTTTTTGTTTCCATTTCCTGAATAAAAAACATCTCTCGGAAATAACGTTCTGGAGGAATATGAAAAATTAAGTGAAGCATTTTACAAAGATCTTGTTATATTATTGTGGTTCTCCAGGTTATTTAAATTTTGGATACCAGTTGAAAGATTTCATAATCTCATCTTTCTTTTTTGATGATAATAAAATTTGGTCAATTTGCTGATGTGTATCATTCCATTTAGGTCAATAACAAAATTGTTGTATTGGCGTAACATGCCATAAAAAATTAGGGTAGGGCGTGCGGATTTATTTTTTGAGTTTTATATACACTAAATTACTCAATTTGATCTCACAGAGTCAAATAAATAATTAAATCTGAACAAGAACTTCTCTGACCTCAAGTTTTGATAAGGAAAACAACAGATTTGATGACACCAAAGAACTTTAAAAATAAAACCTAGGTTCAGGTTTAAATTTAGGTTCGGGCAGGTTAGGCAAAATCAACAATTTTTTTTTTGCCTAACTACTGTATTTGCAATTGTGATAAGTGTTATTTGGGTTGTAATTGTCAATAAAACGTAAAAACATGTATTGTAAAAGCAAACACAACATTATTCTGAAAAGTGCTCTGCAGATAATTCTCACAAGCTTTAGAGCAAGACAATACAGATGAAATTGAGAAATACCTTTAAAATCTCCAGCCACTTTAATACGTTTG
>JAUMTS010022245.1:0-17256 GCA_032273385.1 Ophiopholis aculeata | reverse complement strand
TGTCAGTAACTGTCAGGCGTTACCTGTGTGAGCGCCGGGAGAGACTGGTTAGTTTTATTGTACCTGAATAACAAACTATTTTCTTTTTCATGTCTCCTCAACAGATACCACTGCTGCAGCTAGATACAGTCTACATCATTCTGACAGGTCCTTCAACAGGTGAAAATTATGTGCAAAATGTGAGGCAATTTGGCTAAAATTTAGAACTACATGTTGTCACTTCATGCAGCGGGCCACAAGTATTTTGTACTGTGAAAGTACAATGTAACTAAACTGACAATGTTTGTAACAAAGTGGTGATCTGAAATGAAATGGAGAGTAGATAAAACCTGCAGCATCATTCTGTCTTCTTGGAGGCTACAATCCTCAGACCATGTATAAGTGATCACGAGGCTGCTTAGCTGAGACAATGAGGGTCCGGATTATCTGTCACCCTAAGAAGTTGTTAGTCTGTCTGGCTGTGCTAATCGCTGTTTTCATCATTATGCAAATATCCGGGTATGGGATCAAGGTAAGTTTGACTCTAGAGAATTGAAAGGGAGGTGGAGGGAAGGCTAGTGGAAGAAGGATTGGTAGAACTGTGACAATAAAGGTCTGGGTGATCTTTTAACCCAAAGAATTGCTGGTGAGTATGGCTATGTTCTTGGGGAGGGTAGTTTGAGGACCTCATACCTTCTCTCCTCAAAAAAAAGGACTGCTGTCGGGCGAAGGTATGAGCCTATCTGTATCCCGATTCTGGTAGAAACTTTTCCCCAGTTCAAGTATTGAGCAGCGGAAAACAAATTTCTGCACAATCGATCGGGAACCATTTTGCGAAAAATTAGCTCTATCTGTTTTGACATAGAGATAAGCTCATACTTTCGACGACAGCGGTAACTAAAACGACAGCGGTCACTATTTGGTCGTCATAAGTATGAGGTCCTCATACTAGGTCTGGCCCCTGGCATCAAATGATCTCTCATTCGATGCATGCTTTTCTTGAGCCTGGATGAATGTTCCACAATTTTTAGGGTTATAAAATCTGCCTGATTATAGACCTTAAATTAATTGACGCATTCACGCTGAAGAAAGATTACAGCCCCGGTTTACCTGCTCATGTAGTAAAATTTGCTCAGGACTGAGCATGCGTAATTGGATTGCAAACACTTTCGCCTTGCCTTGCTTAAGTTTATTATTTCAAGTTTTGTAGTCCTGATTTTGCTTCCTCCAGATTCATGAGCTCATGGGACTTTAAATCGGACATGGAAATTAAAGATATGGTTGCAGACAAAGCAAATATAATTATTCTCAGGTCTGATACCTTTGAGAGCCTGCTTTAATGGATTCACCATACCATGGTTTATTAATTTTGATGCACATGATAAAGTCCACTCAGGATCAAGGAAGTATACACTCTGTGGTTTTTGCTCAGATGCACATCAGTGATCATATTTTAGAATAAGCACCTACAACTGTTTTTGTTTAGAAATCTAATATTTTCCTGTGTTTTGCTCTGGAGTCCTGTCTCTTGATGACCTTTGTTTATTTTGATGATACTACCATTTGATTTTCAACCAACCAAAGCATTTTTCATTTTAATAATTTCTTTTCAATATTGAACATTGAAGTTGAATGTTGTACTGCTTATCAACTCAACGTTGAACATTGAAGTTGAATGACGAGTCAGAAAGTTGTAAAGATCACAAGACATCACAGTTTTGGTCTGATTTCCATAATCCAGTAATGGTCTGGGTTTTCAATCTGTTCTTGGTAATTCCTAGCCTTGTCCACAGGTTCATGGTTATTAACGTACACTACAGGTCATTCACAAATTAATGTCTGTCTGTTCCTCCCAACACTACAAATGTGTGTGTATGGGAAGGGGGAGGGGGCTCAAATATGTCACAGTCAAAGCAGATGTGACAAAAGAAACTAAGTAAGCCACCGTAAGTGTACTCTTTAGATTAAGGTCAACATTTATGGTTAAAATGGGCCTAATTCAAAGAGAAAGCCAGGTTGTGTTACTTGTTTTCTTCAACTTCAAGATTATTTGGTACTTTTTTTCATTGCAATTGTTTAAATAATATAGTGCCCAGCAGACACAGTTATATCAAGTCTTGATTTATTCTGTAACATGACGTTGAGTAGTGCAGTCTTATTTGTAAAGACTAGTTGGTGGGCACTATATTCTGCGATTCCCCTTTTTTTTTCAAACTTTCCTGAAATAAATGAAAGAGAAAGGAGAGTGCATCACAAACTAGAACAGTTAATACATAACAAACAGAAACAGATAAACCCCAGAAAAAATCTGAGGATTTCCGCCTCTGCAAGGACTCGAACCCACAACCTCCTAATTACTAGACATCAACCTGAAATACTTATTTAGCAAAAGGAACCACTGTTAAATACATTTTGATCACATGTGATGAAATGATCATGTTTTTGAGTGAGCCCCTACTATTAATCTGCACATCTACCAGTTACACATTTGAAATAGCATCCAAAAATTGACTAAAAGTAGTAAAATTCAGAGCAGGAGTCTTTCACAAATGCTGTGTCTGGAAGTTCTATTATTGAATCTGATCATGAAGTCTGAAGCAAAATTACTTCAAATCATATCTCCCCATGCATTCCAACACTTCAGTTAGTTCAGGGAACGGTCATGTCAATGGGTCATATCTGTGTAGTTAGTAAATTTTCATGGGTTTCTTATTTGGCTAATTTCACATGAAAATCCGAAGATAAAAACACTAGGCCAGGGCTATTAGATGTGCTATGGTTGGGGGTACATTACGGATTTTAGGAAAATTATAGATTGCTCTCAATTTCCAGGACTTCTGAGGTTGCAAAAATTGGTTTTGACAAACATTTTGGTTCATATAGTCAATGGCATCCAGACATGTGCCAGAGTATTGTGCCGTGTACAAAGTTCTGGCAACACAGGCATGCGATGAAAAGTTACACCAGTCTGAAAATCTGATACCAATAGCTTTGATATGAATAGACAGACGGCGCAATGTTATTGATGGTGCTAGCTGGGAATGAGATGTGTAGCCTTTGCAAAGCAAAGACCATCATTGACATTGGGACATTCCTTATAAGGCTCCAGGCACACCAGGGTAGATAGAGAATGATTTGGAATGCCTCGACCACCACAGATTTATTAAATGAATTAAAATCGAAACGATTCTGAATGCCATTTGAATTACGAAAAATGGAAACCCAACACATACTATGTAGATGGGATGGGTTTGTTTTGGTTCTTAAAGAACAGGGCAAAAGAAGTTGACCTTTCTGGAATGACTCTGCATAAGACCCAAGTTTCAATATTTGTTTTCGATTAGGTCATCTGGAAAAAAAGGAGTGTAGTTGGAATGAGTTTGTTGTGGTTCTCAGGGGTCGGAGAAAGAAGTTGTTTATCTTTTAAAAATGACTTGTCAAAACGTTTCAATGTTTTTCCCATCAGGTCTTTGGTCTGGAATATAAAGGATAGGAATAGAAAATATATATATTAATCGAATTGAATAATTATCAGTCATTTATTTGGTTTTATTTTAAGTTTCAAACAAAATTTAACTCCATGATGAAGTTGGATTCAGTGATGTGAAAGTAAACACAGTACCAAGCAGAGAATAAATCAATAATAGCCATAACACAAGAAGCCTCATCATCATGTGTTCCCTCCAAAATGCCTTGTAGAGGTCCCAAGCACTTCAATATAAAAGGCTCATTAGCATATGAATCAATAGGAAATTTGCAATAGCATTCCATTCTATTGTATGTGAATAGATTTGCGCATGTAACTGTACTATTTGTGGGCTGGGTTGTCTTTTGGAGTAGGGAGGTTGAGATGCTTTATTGATTCAATGATCTGGAACTGTCTGATAGGATTTTCTTATTTTTGGAGTGCAAAACATAAATTGAGACACATTCCCCAAATTATTTTAAGTGGATAATCCCCAGGGATAATCAGTACAGTTATGTCTAATTTAGTCTGAAGATTTAAATGGTCCATTTACTTGAGATGCCTATTTAATGATTCAAGGAAATGGCTTACATATTGACATTAATGTCCTTTTATACCACTCTTCTTGGATGTACCAAGTTGTTGTAAAAGCGTTTTTTCCAAATAAATCAATTAATTGGTAAGCACTGACCAACATATATTTCTGGGAAAAAGCATCCTTTAAAATGGGGTCTGTAGGTATTCTGCCATGTTGGGCTGAAATGCATGTTTTTGCAACTTCCCACCAGTGACATTGTTGAGTGTTAAAATGATACCACCTTTAACCATGAAGTTACTCAAACTTCATGCTTTAACATACCACCTTGAGAACTTGGTGAATGAAACTTGAAAGCATCTATAATTAGACATACAAAATAATTTGATCATAGTTTTAAAAGAATTTCACAAATTTGGTGGGTTCTCCATACTGGTCTTAGGTCTGAATCAGTGTATGGACAAGCACAAATAAACACCACCTACTGGACTGAAAATGCTTTGTCATGATGTAATGTAAATGAACCTTATGTAAGTTAGAATGAAAGTTGTTGTTGTTGTTGATGCCCTTTCCCAGTCCTTTTTTTAACGATTTAGAAAAATGAATGCTTGATTTATGCGCCTGAAGTGTGAACGATTCTGGTACTGTTGATGATAGTTAATCAGGTTCCAATTAGGTAATGAAGGAATGCATGCCATAGCAATGCTCCGCATTATAATTTGTGAGTCAAAGTCAAACTATTGACAAATTAAACACCACGATTAGATATCAAATTAAATAGAATTGTACCACTTTGTGATGGGGGGAAAAATGGTCGTACCAGAACTACCTGGCACTGGGGTGGATCCTTCATGTAATTTTTAACCCCATCCCTAACCCGGCACTGGACTTGAAGAAAGACACAATTGTAGAATGTAGTGCCCAGGTACGGCTGGTACACAATAATTTAGATCTTGCTTTATTCTGTTGTGTGTGTGGCTGGTCACAAAATAGAATTCAACTGTTTCCATTAAAATTGTTAGAAGCCATCAATATTTAATTTAGCAGTGAACGTTTCATCAACTTGCTACCTGTATTAAATCAGTGGGTTAAAATCAATCAGTCAGTCAGTGTCACAAGAAGTAGGTGAAATTGTATCAAACATGGAGGAATTTTTGATTAAATAAACTCGTATGTTGACTCTTCCTGACCTGGAATAGAGAACCAATTATTGTGAATCGCAGTAGGACAGGAGGTGTTCTCAACGTGACCTTTCTAGACTTTTTGTTTGTAAACAAAGGGCAGTGAGTATTGTAGTGAATGGGTTGAGTTCACACGGACCGCCCATGAACTAATATGGGTGTGTGAAACTAGTGAATGAAACTGACAGTGTGTGGACATTGATACCTTTCCATAATGCCGTATGCTGTCGTTCATACCTCATGTAGATCAGGAACAAAAACGATGGTGTCTTTGATAAAAAAGGATCTATGGAATTTATCAACTTATAAATTTGCTGAAGTAACAGGTGATCAGATTTAAAGCTAGGCCTTTCTAAATTTTAATGAACTGTGTAGAACCAAAGCTTTGTATTTGTAGAATTGCGCTGATGTTCATGCTGCAAAGCTTTATGGGAAAGCATTTTCTGATGTTATGAACAATATACTCGCCTACACATGTTAAACAGGCTGTGAAAATCAGGTTATGGTATATGGATGGATTTGCCAGTTGTGTTATTTATTTTTAAACCACTAGAAAGTGTGGCAAACCAGTACCTGTTGCACAGTTACCAACGCGAATTATGGAGGTCTGCATAAAATTGCTAACTTGGCATAATAAAGAAAAGTTGCAAATAAAATAATGAAAAAACCAAGAAATTATACAATTTTGATAGAAAATGCAGTGGTTGAAATAGATTGATTTCTCAATTGAGACTAGGTTTTTTACTAGTTCAGGGGCTCTCTCAAAATATTGACTTCGGTGACACTGACAAGCCATTGAAGTAAAGTTAACTAGCAATTGCACCAATTTCAGGTGGAAAAAAAGGTCAAGATGTAGAAGCTAATACACGCCCAATATAATCCTTGCTAAGTTCTTAGTCCTGAACTTTGCAGATGTGCATAATTAATTATTAGGATATCTTGATTTCTTCGAATTTGATTTTGTTTTGGGCAAAACAAAAATAGCTTTAAAATATGAAGATCCACTGTTACTTAGCGACATCTGTGTATTTTGATTAAAGGGTGCATTGTTTCTGCATTTATGATATATGAATGATCATTATTTAGAATGAGTTTGACATTGGGAAGTAATTACAATGTCCATTAACTCTCATTGAGATCTAATATCATACTTTTTTTGTGTAGGTGTGTAGGAAGGTTCACATGTTATTTACGGTTGCACTTAAACAAAATGGTCAATTTCCGTATTATTTTTGGAGGTTTCATGATATTTTCAGGTTTCATCATTTATAGAAGCTATCAAAGTAAATAAAGGGCCCAAATAAAGATAGTAGTATTTGCATGCAAATCAAGGTGTAATCAAGATGTGGGTTAATTGTTGTGTTAATGATAACTTATCGGCACTTCGGAAGTTATCGATAACCGATAAATTGTGTAAACAACCGTTACCCGGTCATTTCAGGACATCTGTGAGTCGGAATTCGTCAATGTATGCACGATATTATAAAAAATTAGATTTTAAATTAATTTAAAAATTGTCATTAGTTTGAAAAATAAAGTCTTCTTCCTATTTTCGTCCCAGCTGTCACTATGGACAAAAATCTGGGACAATTAATATTTTGGCCTCTACAATATGGATGAATAAAAACCACGTTTCAATTTAAAAGGTACATTAATAATTTTGAAATTAAATCTGAAAGTTTTAATAGTTCATAAAATAAACCAAATCATGTTAAGATTACATCCACTTTCAATTCAGGTGTCAGGTGCATTGACTTTTATTTCATTGTAAATCTGCTCTTGCCTACCAATATAAATTAATTTTTTACTTTAACAAATAATAATCGTTAAAAGCAACTTCCCATAATAAAATATTTAACTCGTAAAAAATTATAGAAAACTATCAATGACTAAATATAGGCTTGAGCAATGAGCATGTTAAAAAGTCGCTTGAAAGAGGAAGAAACTTCGGGAAAAATTATAGACTCAAGGAAAGCATTTCCAGAAGTCAACTGTCAATCAAATACAGTTTAGAAATTCGGACTGATGGATGAGGGGCAGTGTCCGCATTTAGTAAAGCATAGCGATTTACTGGACCACTTTTCTAGAGTTGCTAACTTGCTACTCGATTTTGGGAATGAGTATCACATTTAGTGTCATCAGTAGACTCATCAGGGGTAGAAATGAGTTACACATTTTCAAGGGCCATGATGCCATCCCATCTGGGCCCTTCTGTCTGTAAAATTTGGGGCCTTTATCTTGGTTTTTTTTTTTGTGGGCTAGAAAGTTTCTTTCCCAATCTTATAAAATTGGATTGAAATTATTCAAAAAGATTTTTTAAGAGCCAAGAGGCCCTTGTTTTAAAGTTTAAATTTGAAGGGCCATTTTGTTAGGGCAATTTCCCTGAGGGCCCACCTTATGTGATCCCTGAGTGTCATATTACTAGTACCACAAGTTGGTAATACAGCAGCAAGTCATAAAATCAAATTTTACTATGTCACACAATGATTTCTTCAAGGTTAACGAATGCCCCTGAATGAGGGGGTGGCACAGACCTCAAATTAAGATTATAGAAGAACATGCAAACAGTGACAGCAAATCTTGAATGTGTTTTGAATTAATTTGCATTACAATTCACTCCTTCCCGACTTAAAAGCACCCCTAACCAGACAGACAAGACAGGAGCAGACTGCGTGATGCAAAACATCCCATAATTTAAGATTACTTGGTCATTGTTTATCAGTTGTATACCAACAAAAATCATAGAAATCATGTCAATTTATGCTTGTGTCATTAAATGAGGAATATGGCACTTCATTCACTGCCATAATTACGGAGGTTTATACTTAAATATGCTAATTTGCTTGACGTCAGAGGAGCTAGAAAAGGAAGTCGCGACCGGATTGAATTTTAAATAGCTGCGATATCGTTCACATGTTGTGGTTGACTGTTCTGGAATATTTCATAACAGTGGGTCTGTCAATATTGACTAAGTGTAGCATATTTAAATTGTGTAAATTGGATTAAATAATTCTCACGTTCAAAAGTAATTTGTGACCCGTAAATGTTTCTCCTGCTTTACTACTGATAATGCCGTCAATGAAAGATCAAATACTGATCTCAATCTATCTTTCATCCACTACATTTTATTTAATCAGTGCTTTGAAGTACAAACATTTTTGTATCAACCGAATAAGAAACCCATTGTAAACATAACAAACCCAGGATGATTTGAAAGCGTTATGAAATGCGTTGATTCGCAACTACCACTCCTGGCACGTCTTGTGTTTTTAATCTGTCGTTCGTTATTCAGCTCAAGCCTTCATTGACTGTCTGAACAAGTTGATAATAATATTTGCCCCGCTTATGCTACTTTCGTATGAATGTCGGCCAAATATTAATGTGCTCGTGTCTTGCCCGACGTATGTGTGCACTGTACGTCTATGATGTCGTTGAATGTGAACAGTATGCCTCACTGCTCGGCGTCAGTGTTATAAATATGTGTAATATGTTAAGTCGACCGATGTTTGGCCGAGGGGGAGAAAGCTTATTTCTATTTCTGACAAAGCGATGTGAATAATACGCAGACAATTCAAATGCAGAGTGCTCTCTGTCTCTGTATCTTACTCTGTAAGGCAGGGGTACCGTTGGTTGTATTGTTTTGTTTTAAAATACAGATCCATTTTAGAGATCAACTGTAAGGAATGGGAAAAATGTACGCAAGAAACAAAATGCTAATCAAAATTTATTGTTCAAACATTGTTACTTGGAAGTGGACTGGAAACAAAAAAACACACACAAATTTCTCAAAATAGTTTGTGATATTTATTTCCTATTTCAGATACGGAAAAATTTAAAATATAGAATATAATTTTTTTTTCTCAAGTTGAATATTTGTGAATACAATTTCATTTCGGAAATGAATAAAATAAATTAAAACACCCACAAATCAGATTATGTTACAACAGAAAATTAAATTTTTAAAACATAATTAATGGGTTTCAGTTCAAAGAATGTAATTATTTAAATTATTAAATGTCAGTCTACGTTGTTTTCCTAATCAGCTCCCACACCCCAGGTTTCTAATTACTGTACCACACAGCAAAGTAACACGTCACCTTTTCTGCCGATAAAAACAACATCGGGATCGCAGCTACGCACAGTCTGCATTTTACTACGAGTCCATGAAGTCAGCACGTGATAGTGATAACATACCCAACATAATTACGATAAAAGTGGTAATTTTTGCACCACATTTATTTTCACCCTTTATGTGTCAAACAGAAGGGCGAAACTAAAGGTTCTTTCTTATAATATTCATTTTGTGTGTAGGTCTATCAATCATGTCAGGTGGCTTGAATCTTCAAATTTAAAAACAAATTGGTTCTAAAATCGACAAAATGCAAAAATTAAAACAAGCAAAAATTAACGCTTTTTATTTAAAAAAAAATAGAGTTATGATGGGCATAAGTATTTCTTGGCCTTGCACTGAAAAAAAATGAAATGTTTACTGGTTCCAAATTTAAAGTTTTAATGTATAGATCATTGTTTCACTTTACAATTAAATTTCAAAAAAATTAATGATTTTAAAGAAAAAAAAATGCTTGGGATTCAAAATTTGACAATTTAATGAGCAAAATTTAAAATGTAAATGAAAATTTCTTGATTATAAATTTAAAGCAAGAACAGCCTCCTGGATGCTGAATGGACATATTAAAAACAATAACATCGGGGATGTTTAGTTGAATTATCAGTAAATCGGTGACATTGCCCATCAAGGTAATAATTACGAATTTAACATGCCCGAAAGATGATTTGACTGATTACAATTATTGTCCTTGGATTTGTAATAAAATAAATGATTTGTACTTGAATATAAAATGTATCCAACAATTCAAACTGCAAGGCAGGAGTTAATGTCTGCAGCGGAGGAAGATAAACTTGGCACCAAGCCAAATTTGTGACTCAAGCTGTCGTTGTCGCATCTGATTATCTCGGCTCTGTTATGGCCGTCCCTAGTTGTAAATATTAATGAGTACACCCGGCATCCGTGTTGTGGGTGTGATGTGTGAGTGAACGAGTAGTAATATGCAGTAAATGATGTCGCTGTTTGTCGTCTGCAAAGGGTGATGAGATGTACAAGGGAGGAAATGTCATTTATGTCTGTCTCGTTCTGTCTGTGAATTATGCACAGATGATCGACATTTCGGGTTAGGATTTAGAGCAAGAAATTCGCAAATAGAAATGATGTACCCTTAGTTTTGTGTGAGTGGGCTTGTAATAGGATCAGAAATAGTTTACACTTGGAAAAATTAAGCAGGATGATGAAGATTAGAATAGATGATGGTTAAAATATTATGCATGGTTTATCAATTATACAATTTGTTTTGTTTTAATCCCAGCCTGAACCTGATTATACCTTTTTTAATTTGTTTATATAGAGGGTGCTTAAAATAAGATCAGTAAATATTTTACACTTAGTTGAAAAATTAAGCAGGATAATTGTAGAGATTTGAATTTGATAAAGTTGATGGTTCATGGTTAATAGACAATTTGTTTTGTTTAATCAGAGGATTCGGTATATATTGTAAAACGGAAGTTCTAGTGTTGGTCGTGTAGTGATGAATAATTCATAAATGGAAAATGAATATTAATCAACTTGAAGGTCATATCAGCATCATTGAAAACAACGACTTCTGAATTAATTTCTGTGATAAATTTAGAAATACTACTCGGAATTTGGATGATTTTAGAAAATTCAATTGGATTACCGATTACCTGAAACTTGGTGTATAAAAAATTAGGATATATCTGCATTCAAGGTAAGGATGGAACTGCAAAATGTAAAAAAGAAAGGGTCTGCTTCAACATGGCTTTAAGTAACCGGAGAAAGGTGCGATGGTGAGGTGAATACATGATAAAGCATTTTTGCTTGCGTCACAGCTTTTGTTTACTCTTAGGAGCAGTGAGCACACATCGAGAACATTATTTTTTTGTATGCGACGCTCAGTATAGGAGGAATAGAAATGACACTTGAAATCAAATCAGTGTTTGTTTTGGTCATGTGTATTTACGATGGAATATAATGGGCAAGGTTAAGAGGGCAACATTTTTTTAATACCAGCCAGGACAAGTCACATTGCCTTTTTACAACCTGGACAGCCTTACAGTTTACAGATTTGCTGCACATTTTCAAAACCAGGAGACATGTGGAGGAAACATGTGTCTGACGTTTGATAAATCCCAAGAAGCTTGAAAATCTGTATCATGTTCGAGTAAGCTAGAAATGTTAATCCGGGATGACTCTCCAGTTTTAATTCTAAATCTATGATTTTGAAATTCCATTGTTTTAATCCGAATCCACCAAAGATTACTAGTATTAACATTCAGTGCAGGGATTAATTCCCTTGTTTTAATCCTAATCCATGGATTGTTTTGATCTTAATCCTTACCTATGACTTATCCCCGGCCATCCTCCCATATAGATAGATAAATTTTAGTTCTGCATCAGGTCGTCAATAATTGAACCAAGTAGTCCTCAATTAGTTTCATTGCTTATTTTTGATTTCCAGAAAATGATAGGATTTATAAAATGATTGAACCACTGCAAAGTTTCAATTTGTCTGATTTCCACTAATTTTCCAGAATATGATTATGAAACATTAGTATGATTTTGTTAATGATAGCGTGCATGTTGAAAAGTTTCAAAGATAAAAGGAAGCGCTAAATTTCCTTGTGTAATTAGCAGCGATTCCCAACGGATGCGGTGCTCATTGATCAAAACAATCCAGCAAGAAATACTGTCATATTTGGCCAAAACATGAACCATGTGGTCCTGAAAAGAAACATTAGATTCAAGAGATTAGATTATAAGTGCAGGGAAACATGGGATTAGTCATTCCAAGATATTCCACAATGAAACTACCCAAAAAAGGAGAATGGAAGGAACCCTTGCAGTCATGAAATTTACTTGAACTCCCAGAGCCGCTGTTACGGATATGGTGTGATTTTAAACTGTCTAGCTGATGAAAAACGTTTTTGAAAGGTTTGATGCCCTTTAAAAACTATGATACGAAATGATACTGATCCTTCTTAAATGCCTGGGGATTGACCATTGACCCATAGCCCTGTTGACCTCTTTTTAAAATGCTAGAAAACATGAAAAATCAGGTGACCATGAATGATGGGTTCCTGCCAACTGTCTTGTGTATGGTCAAAACGGAAACAGATTTTTTTTGTGATGTATGGTTTACGTCCAATTCACAAATTGATATTTCAATTGATTTAGCTCAGATGGACATTGACCCCCTAGCATGTGACCTCTTTTGCATATAGCTACAAGAGCGTGATGCACTTGTCCTCCTGTCCTCTAAAAGCGGAGATGGATGACTGTGATGCTGTCAAGTTGAAGTTGAAGTCAATTGTAACAGTCATTTTATCCCTGGCATTTTACTCCTTCTTTGTAGGAACCAACACTGTCTAAGTTTGAACAACATTGGAATGATTAAGGACTCTTTTAAAGTCTTGGGTTAACCCTCAAGTATAATAGCCTTCTGTGTCTTGGAAAATCAGCTAAAACAAAACCCCTCCCAGAAGCTGGAATTTTTGTGAATGGTAAACACTGACCTTAGTGGTTTTCATGGAAAATCAGCAAGAACCAAACCCTTGCAAGTTCCAGAGGCTTGATCCTTCCAAGTTAGTGGGCAAAAACTGGCCTTGATTTACTGCATAGAAGACCAGCAAAAATCCCTTCTCCCTCCAAGTTCTGAAGAGTCCCAAGCTACTAGCAAAGTTAAGCAAACTAAGCTAAGACTAACTTGAGTTTGCCTTCTTGGAAAACCAGCTAAAACTAGAACCATTTAACTGTCATTTTATGACCTGATCTTGACCGAAGACAGCCGATTATAAAAAAAGGAAAGGACTAATTTCCCACCAACCTCTCTTAGGATTTCAACAGGTGGGGAAAATAATTGTTCTGTTCCATTTTCAAATACGAAATCTGTTAGCAAATTGGAGGTGATGTTTTGTTCCACTTTCATATAAATATGAATGCCAAGTTGCACCCCTTGTCTCAAACATGCATGCAAGTAAACATTTTATTTTATCCTTTTTCCAAAACAAAAGTTACTGTAATTAAGGAAATCTTGTCAAAATTATTTCAGGATCTGTTAAAATTGCCCAGCCAGCTAGGGTACCTAACATGAAGCTAATGTAATTCTCGTTTATTCTGTCTGCGTCAGTTCAAGCTTCGGGCACATCGAGAGCGGCCATTGGCTTCTTATCCTGGCGTCACGTAGTAAGCAAGTTGAGGAACTCAAGTGGATGGCCAACCCAGACAAGCTACATGTATGTTGGTTTTCTTGTGTGCTACATACAAGAGCTCTGCATGTTTTGTACAACTTAATTCAACAAATTTAGTACCCAGTGGCTCAGATGTAAATTTGTTTGAATATATTTATGAATTTGATCTTGCTGCAGGCTTTGACAAATTTGGGAAATTTTGATATTTGGGGAAAAATTTGGAACTTTTCGGGGAGAATTATTTTTGTTCCAGGGTCTTTTTATTTTGTATCTTCTGAATACTGCTTTTGGTCGTAATCAGCTGGTCGTAATTCATTTTAAAATTAAAAAGAAGCATGAAGAATGAATTAATTGTAAACAAACAAGCAAATATCTGTCAGAGTAAACAAAATGTTTATGTGATTTTATATCGAATTTTAGCAATTGATAACAAGTAAATAAATAAATAATAAAATTTGGATGTATTATGTTTGATATTAATAGTTGACATGGACGGTTTCCAAATTTGTGCGTTTGATGCACAAATATTTATCCGGAATGCAAATGCGCACTTCGGTTAATTTATGCGTCATTAAATTAATGAAGTAACAGAAGACACCTTGGGAACCAAAAATCGCATATTGATTTCCTCGAGATAACGCATTCATTACGTACATGGTGGTTTGGACTTGGTGGCACTGCCAAAAGGTTAGGCGTGACGTAAAAATAAATTGAAAATCTTGGCTCTTTTCCATTGTCTATTATATTTCATCGCTGGAATAACATTGAGGTTTGAATAAGCTCTAAGTCAACAGTAAAGTTGTTCGGTATGTTCTCCTCGTACTATATTTTATCGTGTCAACTGTTTGTGAGGATGATATTGTTGCCTTGACCTTATAGCTAGAGTTTGGGGTCATGCCATCATGTATAAAGTGGCAAAAATAGGAAGCGTGTTGCATGCCAGAAACTGTTTGGAATGTAAATTATGAAACGGGATCTCTCGCGCAACATGATTTAATGGCTATTTATAAAATGTAAACAATGTGTTGCCGTGGATCCATATGTTTAAAAGAAGGTCAAGGGATTTTTTCTTTGCCAGCAAGGTGTATTTTTATGTACTGTAGAGCGGGAAATTCTCGCGGGGGTAAAATTTTCACGCTTTTCGCGGTCGACCAGGCAACCGAAAATTTTATACCCCGCGAAAATATTTGTTGCCAATAGAACTTAATGGGCAATTATTTGAAAACGCGAATTTAAAACCCGCTAAATTGTCTAGAATGAGTGAAATCGCGAAAAATTAACCCCGCGAAAATATCCCGCTATACAGTACCTGCTCATTATTGGAGGGTTGAAGATTTTGCCATAGACATTGGCCATCCAAAAGGTCAGTGGGCGTCTTCTCTAACCAAGGTATCTAACAAGTTTTTGGATGTGGCTTCACCATGATGATGAGTGACAATTATTCATCCGCCAGTAAATCTTAAGGTATTTTGCAAACGAAGATCAAAGATGAGTGTCTGAGCTCATTTCCTAAACAAACAAGTATTGTCTTCTCCACTGGAGCAGTGAGCACTTGTGTCGTCTAGTTATAGTACACAAACTACTAGCCAGTTTCAACTAACTGGAGCATTTACAAAAATGATGCGATGCGTGTGACGTTGTGTTGAGATGGAATTTTGAACTCTAGCCGACTCTTGAAGTATGTCAGTCATGGAGATTGGAGGAGTACCGGGATGTTCAGAAATGGGCATCGTTCATTGGAGCTACTGTAAAGCATTAACATTTCGCGTGCATTTTAATTTGGAGAGTGCATCCAATTCGCCAAATTAAAATGCACGCAAAAATTTATTTCATCACTGCCAGCCAGTACAGTAGTACTCAGTTAATCGCGAAATTTTCACTTTTGAAAAAACGCCACTATTGATATTTCGCGAAAATTTCAGGCTTTACAGTATTGCGAGTGTCAGGCACAAACAAAATTTACCAATCCTGGAGGCAAACATTCATATTAAAAAATGTTGGGAAATTAACCTTTTTTCAGTCCATAGGGCTAAGCCTAAGGGCATATTATTAGCGAGAAATGTACACACACAAGCTTGCACTGGTAAGAATTCTGATTTATTTATTTTGCTAGTAATTTGCAGTTTAAATTGTAGGATTATCTTCTGTCCACTATTGCATGTCCCACATGTTTCCCTTGCACATTTAATCTGGCTGAATCTATCTTAAAAATGAGAAACAAGTTTCCTGTCAGGAAATGCCATAAAGCTGTTAGATTTTACAATTTCGTAAAACAAGGGCACAAGTTTTAAGGGTCAGCTCAGAACAGACTAGGTTTGGCTCATAAACTTTCCAAATTTCAGAATAAGGAATAGTGTAAAGCATGAACATTTTGTGTGCGTTTTAATTTCGAGAGGGCATCCAATTCGCAAAATTGAAATACACGCTCAATTTTATTCCATAACTGGCCAGCCAGTTCATAACTCAGAAAATTGCAAAATTTTCATGCCCGCCAAATGGCCTGTATTGATAATATAGTTTGTGAAAATTTCATGCCATGAAATTCTACCCGAAATGTTCTTGCTTTACAGTAGCTTAGAAATGGTTTTTGCATATAAAATGTTGGGAAAATAATTGTTTGGAATTCAAATATCTCCAGCTTTTATAACCAGGTTGAACTTGGGCAATGCCTATGAAATATGATATCAACTTATTGTTAAAAAATATAGCATGATTTATTACCAAGAATGTTGAATTTTCTCAAAGGGGGACTTTATCAGCTGATCGGAAGTTCATGTTACAAGTATGACCAGTTGCAGTGAATTGTCAGGGTATATTACTGTATATAATTTGGTGTGGAGTATTTGATTGCATACCTGTACAGTACAGTCAAAATCTAGCTCATGTCAAAATTTTTGAAAATATAAAGACAACTTTTTGGATAAAACACAGCAATGCAATGTTACAGAACAAGACTCTGTACTGGTTGGGCCGTGCAATAATGATATAAAAAAAAGGGTTTGTTTGCCCTGTTCCGATCGACCCGACAAATCAGAAACCTCTCTTTTTTTTGCCCAAGTGAAACGTGAAACATCAGACACAGACAAGTGTAAAACAACCTGTCCTCGTGCCACAAAATGTAGGTAGAATTATTCAGCAGATTGGGAGCATGCCATGTGATGTTTGATTTGTCTGCATTACAAATAAGTGGGCACTAGTACATTGACGTAATCATTATGTCAGACCGAGCATATCACTCGGTAATTATGTCTGGTTAATTACATGAACACAAAAAGAGAGCTAGACAATTACACAAATTGAAATGTATAATAATTACCCCTGACCGGCCAGTGCTAAAATACGGGAGACTGACCAGAAGATGTTCAGCTAGTGTAGGAGAAACCACCTTTCTTTTTTCTTTCACACAAATTTAAAGAGAACACTGTAGGTCTATGATAAAAAGCCTTGCTTCCCAGCATAGTTCCCAATTTTATGTTTTACAAAATGAAGAAACATGTTAGAAATTTGCTACAGTGATGTTTTGAAAATATAAAATGAATTCTTTTGGCAAACTTGAAATGTTGACAAGGGCGCAAAAATTTGATGCGGGCCGGTAACAGGAAACTCGTAACCAACTTTCATGTGCCTTACATGTTGTATCATGCAAAAGGTTCTCAATTACTGAAGCGCCACGCACCTCGTGCTAAAATGTCATTCTATTGTCTTTAATTTAGAAAGGTTCTAAAGTACTACCATTTGAGGAAGGCCTGCCTGACTTGTGATGAACGTGAAGAAAATATTTTGTTTGTTTCACTCAGCCCGGTGGTGGTTGGGGG
>JAUMTS010022244.1:0-28731 GCA_032273385.1 Ophiopholis aculeata | reverse complement strand
AACTGAACTTACCTCAAACAAAGCCTTTTTTTACTTGGTACTGGTAAGGGGTCACGCACTAGTTGAGTAATTTCTGCCGTAAATTATCGAACGTGATTTTTAATTCTTTGTTTTAGAATGAACTAGCGAAAAATTCTTTATATGTCTTCAGAAATGATTTTAGTAGTTAAGATTCAAAAGCAAATTTTGCTCACCATTTTTTAAACTTATTTGATGTTCACTAGCGCCCGAATTGAAGTTTTAAAAATCATACCAAAGAGAACCCATATACATTTGTACTTCATTTCACGCCTGAGTGAGCATCTAACGAATACAAAAGAGTGAGCAAAAGTTACATACGAATATTATCTACTAATATATATTTACTTTATTTTAAAATGCTAAGCCGTTTGACCACGTTGAAAATCATAACTAAAGAAAACCCGTGTCAATATACACCATTTTTTTGAAGACGCCATTTTGTGCTTTCCACAAAACAATACTTTAACAAAAGTACATTGTTGTTCATTGATGTATACAAATATTAAGAACATTTAATAAGGTATAATTCTGAAATAAGGAATGCAAATCACGGTTTGGTCATTTCGGTAGAAATTGTTCAACTAGTGCGTGACCCCTTAACAGCCGAGTACTCAGGGAGAACGAAGAATTGATTCTTTATTCCAATAATGTACTAATCTATACGATTATTTTATAATCATTCCTGGTTTTAATGCTAATAATTCTTAAAAAGAATAATATACATATAATTTAAATAAGATTAATAATATAGCCAGGCATAGTAATTTAACACAATAATTAAAGATTTCAGTCGGATGCTGATAAATCTAAAACTAAACGGGATCTGGCCTAACAGTTCTGTTGAAATAGTTAACAAATTAATGTATCTGAGTGTCATTTCAGTCCATTATTTTGGTGTGAACATGTTGGACATATTTCTTCTATGATCTCAAAATGTATTGCCATTGGTGTTATTCGCAGAGGCAAATTCTATCTTAATAATTATGTTAGCAAATTTTTGGGTTTTCCACATTTTGATTATTGTAGTGCTGTTTGGTCAACCTTTAATCTTGAGTATTCTAATTGTCTTTAAATTTTACAAAATAACATTGCACATGTTTTTTGGTCAACAGATATCAGAACCCCAATTGATGACTTGATGCCTGCTTTAAACTGGGTTAAACTTGACAAAAGATGGTAAAATCATCTTGTTTTGAATGTATTTTGAATTCAATTTAATTAAAATATGCTCTCCCAGAATATTCATAGTCAGTCTTCAAATGCTCTTGTAATTCCTTCTTTTAATATAAATCATGGCAATGTCACATTTCTTTAGTGAAGTAGTTCAATGTGGAATAACATTCCTTTGACATCAGATCCAAACATAGACAGTTGGCTGATGAACGCCGTTCACATCGAACGGACTTGGAACCCAGGGTTCCAACCCGGCTAATCCATGTATGAACTGTGTCAAGTTAAAACAAATTGAGGGTGATGATAGTATTGGCCAGACAGATCTAAGACATGTCTGCTTTCTTTTTTTATAACAGAGGCAGCTGTTATGGACACTAAACAGGCACCAGACGAAGCAGGTAAGTTACCCCGGACATGTTGAGTATTACATTGTTCTTTGACTTTCTTTATTGTTATGTTTTTGATCTACTGAAAACAATTTGTGTAATTTATCCTCAATAGTGGCCATCAAAATGGCGGCCATAGCCACTATGTTTCATATCGGAGTGGTCAAAGAGAGATCTGACTTCCCTTAATAATTTTCTTGATTATGTAAACCGAATGTTTTCAATTTTGTTCTGTATTTCTTATTTTAGTTGAGACCTCACTTAAAGATAAAGATAACATCGATAATGGCGAAGAGAAGAAAGATGCAGATAAACCCACGGGAAATTACGCAGAGAAAAGACCGGAAGAAACAGGTATGCCTAAAGGTGTTGGTAGATGGTGTGTATGTTGGGGGGGGGGGATAAATGCGAATTTCGGATGCTAAATGTTAGGCTTAATAATAGTACACTACGTATTCATGTGACTTGTGAAAATTGTAAATAGGGCAATGGGGGTTATGATAAATGTTTGCGTTCCAAGATAAAATATCACTCATATTTTTTTTTCTTTGCCATTAAACTAACAACTTCATGCGGTGAATCAAAATAAGTTGATCTCATAGATGAGTCAAGACTGCCAATAACAATTAAAGATAAATTATTTGGCAACAGGTTAGCCCACAAACCTAAATATTTCGTGTCCATCATTTAATTGTCAAGGAGCTCCAGTGTGTTGAATGTTGAATAATCTTTTTTTTTTTAGAGCCATTGACCACTATGTGCTACATGTGTAACACAACCTATGAAGCGACGCAACAGGGACAAGAGGCTCACTTCTTAAACGAGTGTGAGCCATTCAAGGCATCGGCGAAGTATAGGTTTCGGAAAAGCAGTGGAACGTCAGCGGACAAAGAGAGAGAGAGTGGGAGTGAAAGTAATACTGACGAGAGTAACGAAAACACCGATGTTGTTTCGCGGGGGTCTGCCCAGGGGTCTGACGAGAGTGATGGTGGTGATGAGGATTACGATCCCAACAATGATGAATCGCTAAGCGAAGATAGTAACGGCAACACTGATCTAGATGCAGGTATTTATATCAGCCTGATCCGAACGAACAATTTTATTCATTTATTTATTAATCTATTTAACTATGTAATCTTTTTTTCATTTATTTAACGCGCTGTTAAAAAGTTCTGGCCATTACCATTACAAAGTAACCATGGTAACAGTCTATTTTAACATGCGTAATTAAAGTGCCCTGTAGATGTTGATAATGTGAACTAATCATTTTACTTTCTAATGGAGCGTCAGTAATTACTTTGGAGGCTGAAAAGTTTACTATTCTTACATGTTAAACTTGTTGACCCCCTTAGCATGGCCCAAAAACATTTCAATCCTCATATTGATGAACCAGAAACTTTTTCAATCCTTCTCATGTAGTCCTGGAACTTTTTTGACTTCCAATCCCGTCACCTATATTGCTATCAACATAATAGTAATTTTAACACTAATTCAAAAAATTAAATAAAGTGGGCTGTGCCGATATCAGCCTCATCCCCCTGGGACTCAACTGGAAGTATTCTGATTTTGATACCAAACGAAAGCCCATATTTTTCTCGTTATCATCCTATATACATTTTACTTCATATTTATTGTACTTTTTGAGATATTGTTAATGTGAGTTTATCTGTATACCAATTGTCAATTTCTTTTGTATTATATAGCAGCTTCATCCCCAGTGTTACACATAATTGTGTCCCTTGAGCCTATACATAAAGGGCTCCATTGAGGTAAAAGTTTGGAAAATAGGTTTTAGGGGTCGATGTTAATCAGTTGGAGGAAAACAGGCATATGTAAAAATCGGCATAGCCCCGTTAAGAATAGCGGGCACAGCTTTGAGGAGTCTTATAGCTTTACAATGCACCATTGAGATTTGAGTGGAAAAACAAAGGGGAAGTAACATCATACTCATTGTTTTCTTCCAGCTCTTGGCTTTCTGACTTTTCTCTAACTCTGGAACAGCAAACATAGGAAAAATGTTTCATGAAAAAAGGAAAAACGCTTAATTAAAACAACAACAACAACAACAACAAACAGGAAATTGAAAAAAAAATGAATATAGTAATCTTACCTATTGCTATTTATTGCTTTCTTCTTTTAAGACAAACCTGAAGTGTTACACTAGTATCAGCAGTAGATATCAGGACGTTGTGCTTAGTTTTATCTTTTAAGACTAAATAAATATGTGAATATATTTTTTGAGGATGAGGGTAAAAGGGAAGGGTTATAGGGTGCTGGATAACATTAAAACGGGATTGATCGACATCGAAACCAGTACTGCAGATAGAAATACATGACGGACATGTCGATCGTCACTATTTCTTTTACTTCTTGTTTGCTTTTTCAATCAGTTTTGTTCGTGTATCGGTCAGACATTTTGTTACGATTACAAGCTAAACTTAAAATTTGTCGTGTAAATCGACTTTCAAAAATACAAATAAATTTGATGAGGTATGGATTCAACAAAATTGTCAAAATTACCTTTAATTACGCTTAAATCATCGTAACTACCTGTAACGGGATATTGTAAATGTATTACCCTGGTCTTGAATATAACCCGTAACAGCGATGTACGTCATTGCAAGCTCATAATTGAGTATTTCAAATTGTTATTGGGTATGTGTATATGCTGTGTGCATCAAGCCGTCAACAACTTGAACTATTAAACATTGTTAAATGAGCAGAAATGGAAATTTAAATTGAAGTAAATGTTTGATAAGCATTACTTCAGTGTCTTTTGATTTAGATTACTGAGTGCTTAGATCGGAAATCCATAACAATGACGTTTATGCCATGTACTTTTATGGCACCACAGGTAAGGTATACCAGTGAATATACTTTAGCTTTCCAATTATGTTGTGACAACTTTTTTCGATCTTCCCTGTTCAGATGCTAACTTCTTTTGTAGGGTTTAAAATTGTTTTGACCACATATAAATTTAGAGCCCCTATCAAAGTAATTATGAACGCTCCCTAACCTGTTTATTTGCCTGCTGTCTTTCTTAACGTGTGTCCTTCTCTTACTTTTCCATATAGTGACTCGGTCGAAGTATGCTAAAGATTCAGGTAAGCAGCGTAGTACGATGATAAAGAGTAAACAATACTATGCATGATTGTAAACATTGCATACATGACACGTACAGAAAGGGTAGCGTAGAGGGGTGGAATTCTAGCTTGCACATCATGTGCTTACACACAAACGCGGGAAAGTTTTTTGTTTTGTTTCGCCGTTAAACGCGAAACGCGCGTAGTCTCGTTTAGGGTATTAACCGTATTATAAATACGTAAGACTCGTTTTCAGACCTCTGCATTATGGAAGCCTATATGGTCAAACATAATTTGTTTTATTTTTGGTAGGAGAATAACCCGAAAATACTTGCTTAGGGTGTAAAATACTTGTTTATGGTTCATTTTGATGTCCATGTACGCGCATGACTTGCACGCTGCAACACAAGTGACCTCTTCCCCGGGACCCTTCCCCGGGAGTAGCAGATAATATTCAGTTTACTACTGATATTGTTATAATAACTGATTGAACTATTTTTTTTGCTAACAGATCTATATCCGTGTCCAAATTGCACTGACATATTTATGCACGAAAAAGACCTAGAGAAACACAAGGCTTGTTGCAGACGGGGTAAGTTTGTTACTTATACTAAAGAAAAGTTATATGATATGGCATGTTATTACGTATGATACATACTATTATTATACATAAATTTACTATTAAACCATATCGAGAACATGAACACATAGACAAACACGCCCGTTACCTCTTAGAGCAATTATATAGCGTCAATTATTTGACACGAATGCGATACTACTTCTATTAGCTATACTATTCTACTATTAAAAACAGATTTTGCAAATATGATAATGTTTTAATTGTAGCTAATTGTTAATTATTGAGAAACTGAGCGTGTTTATTTTTAAAATTTTGACAGCACCAGATAAACCCGCACAGAAAGAAGAGAATGGGGAAAGGGCGCAAAAAGAAGAAAAACCAACACGAAAAGAAGAGAATGGGAAAAAGGCGCAAAAAGAAGAAAAGAAGCGCAAATCAATTAGGTCAGGTAGGTATATTCAATGGTTATTCACATCTTGGAATGTCACACTACTATACAACTGGTCAAGATCTCCATTCATGTATTTAGGCCCACTTACACTAACACATATTGTCGCGTGAATGCGATATGTTGTGTTGCTTTTTTGTTGGTTGGTTAAAAACTCCCGCCTATCAAACAGGCGCACCACAAAAATATGTAGTAATTGTTCACAGTAAATAAAACTATTTCCCTTCACCAGTTTCTAAAGTTCACATTGCACTATCCACAAAATTGACCACTTTCACGAACAATATGAAAAGTTCCAATTCACAAGGTTCACGATTAAGTTGTGTTCTGGTTGTAACTTCATGCCGGATGAGTTTCTATTGATTTTTTTTCTTTTTCAGGTAAACTGAAGTGTCCAAAATGCAGAAAAGATATGTACGATCTAAGATTACACATCAACAGAATGCACCATACAAACACGACGGAAGAGATCGACGAACTTATGGACATGGCCAGGACGGGTGGCAACCAACTTACACCAACAAGGAAGCAGAGGAAAGATAAAAAAAAGGGTGGCCAGCCCCGAGGACAACCACAGTTGTGCCCATTCTGTCCATTTCGGACGAGATACCTGACAACGCACCTTAGAAACATGCATAACCAATCCGTTGACACTAATCTGGATCGCAGAAAGAAAGGGGTCAAGAAGGGTAAGTATAATTATGCAATTCCACATTGAATTACTGACAAATTACCGACTGCAGTTTCTGCACGAGAAAAAACACAACAACAACAAACCAATCAAATTAACATGATCTATTATCTGATTTTCTTTTTCTTAGCATCAGGCATATTTGCTAGGCCAAAACAGGAATATATCTTCTACAGTACAATTGCCTTCTGCCATATATTCAATCCTTCTAAGGTCAACGAGTTTAGATATCGTCACTGACTTCTTGCACAAATGCCTTTCATAATTATGTTTTGTTCCCTTTCCACGATTGTAGAATGAGTGAACTTCCCATTTCCGCCCGCTAATCACCTTTCCTAACTTTGTTTAAAACTATGGTGTAAGTATTTGTAATTTTGTTTACCTTTTCTGTTTAACTATTGTTTCTGATGATTATTGATTTAGTGTATGTTGTGATTTTTATACCAGTTTACATTTTGTTTGTTTCATGCACATTGTGCTTTCTGTGAGGATGTAACTGTTGCTGCCAAGTATCCTGGACGTTACATGATTGTAGTCGGCACCAAGTGTTAACGAATATATATATTTTATGGGACGTGCTGAAATGTTTTGAAAACCAAGAAGTTTCTGCAAACGTTACTGACCAACTTACCATTATTTTTCTTATTTCAATTATGTTCCTAATAGAACTCGAACGACTAGAAGAGAAAGCAAAAGAAGAGAAAGAAAAAGAGAGACTTAAAAAAGAAGTAGAGAAAGAAATAAAGCGACGTAAAGAAGAAGAAGAGAAAGAAAAAATACGACTTAAAGAGGAAGAGGCGAAAGAAATAATGAGGCTAAAGGAAGAAAGGGAACGAGAAGCCAAATATGACAAGGTATACATATGTGGATTTTATCTGTAATTAAAGGTGCATGGTCGAATTATGGTTATCGTAACTAAATATGTTTTCATTAATCTCCCGAATGGAACACATCCCAGTTGTAAAATTTGACATGGGTGATGAAATGACCCTTTCTCAAAACTTCACAAAGTTTGAAAAAAGTTTATATATTGCAGTTGCCTATAATTTATACTTTACGGTGTAAATCTTATTATGGTTACCATAACTAAATACGTTTTCAGTAATATCTCTCGAATGGAACACATTCTAGTTACAATATTTGACAATTTTTAGCTTTTCTCATAACATAAAAGTTTGAAAAAAGTTTTAAAAATCGGACTGAGCTCCTTTAATGTAATTTTTCTTAATGCACTCATTTATTTAAAGATAACGGAGGACATCGAAGGACCAAGAAAGAAAAAGAGGAAGCGGACGATGGAAGACATCGCTGAATGTACGTACTGCTTGTAAATAAATATTCAGTCATTACAGTGATTTATGTAATATGAGGACAACGAGCTGCTGGAGCATTAAAATATCAGTTAACTTTTATGTGACTTTTACGCGTTAATACAATTATCACCCTCGTAACGGATGATCCTCAGTCGCTCTAAAACGAAACAAAAAAGAAATGTGACCTAGGGCATCCAGGTAATCATGGGATCATCATTTGAGCTCTTTTTGGCGAAACAAAATGAGGGTACCACCTTACCCAGGGGTTGGAAAAGCTATCAAAGTCCGAAAGTAGGTGGGTGGGATGGTTGCCACGTGAGAAAATTGAAAATCACTATTTTGAAGAAATTATATTGTTTAGTATGGTCCTGAAGCGTCTAGTATAAGTTCGAAATATAATGTCCTTCTTTTATATGCAAACAATTTGGTGAAAATCCGACATTTTTATGACGTCATTGTTACGTCATACGTGGGATGTTTGTACTTATTTTGGTATGTATGGAACGAGGAGACTAATTATAACTTTACCATGGTCACCAATAAGCATATCTGGGGGTTTCATTTTCAACTGTTGATAGGCGCTGTGGTGATCACCCCCTTGCTAAGCTGTGTCACAGAAAATCCCTTGGAAAGACGAGGGTTACCTACTACAACACGTCTATCTTAATGTTTGAACATGTTGCAGTTCATACATACATACATAATGGTACTTTTATAGCGCCTAAGCAAGGAATGATCCAAGCGCTTTATGAGCTGCCCGGTACTACGGAAAGCAGTAATTATTATTAGTTTAATATCATGCTTATTATTGTTCTATACTAAATAGATAACAAGAAGCAGAGAAAGCTCGTTAGAACGTTGGCGGAAACAAAACCTGTGGAGGAGGAAGTCGGTATGTATACAAATTGTTTATTATTATTTTAATGAAAGCAAATCAAATTTGTACAATTATTTACTTGTTTTGTTACAGATTACTCTAAAAAACTTCATATACTTAATACTTGTTGTTTGTTTATGTTTCTTCACTGCAAACCCGCCATGATATTTGTCAGGTTAATAGTATATTTTGAAAATGATAGTTTCATAATGTGTTTATTGTTATTATAGAAAACATCCTAGAGAAATATGCAAAATGGTGTATGACACCGAATGGGAAGATGAAAGAATTGGAATTGGAAGACAGTAATAGACTTCGAACAATTAATAGACTTATAGGAGGTGGACTAAATGGCATGCTCAACTCAGGGCATCTGTGGGAAAAATGGCTGAATACTCCATATGCCCCATATAAGGCCAAATCCAAACAAAAGGCAATTTCAAGCCTAAAGAGATTTGTCGAGTTTTTGACGGACACGGCGAACACGGACCAACTGCCAGCTGGAGTTCCATCCCCCGAAAAACTACGTGAACTATTCAACAGACTGACTAATTGGAGAGCCTCGTTCAACAAAACGAGGAAAGAAGAACAGAGCGCGAATTTGAAGAAGTTCAACGATGGCCTAATCGAGAGGAGTGAACTTGTGGAGGCAGGGCCAGTTTCCAAGCATTACGTGAAGGTCCGCAGCATGTTTAATGATGTTGAAAGTAAGTAGCCCTTGCAACATTTGTACCGTATGAATATGTTGATAGTTGTGTGCATGAATAATCTATTTGAAAATGTTAATGTTTTAATAGAGTATAAACAAGATAATGTATAAAACCAATTTCAGTTTCATATTTGTCATTTCATTATTTGTCTATCATCTTTAACTTAAGAGGTCTAGAATGGGTTGAGGAATTTGCAACAAATATTACCGGACAAATATTGTGTATTATTTATTTTATAACGAATCTTCATAAAATGTTCGTGATATTTATATACAATATGAAAGGTTATTTCTTACGTGATATTTATATACAATATGAAAGGTTATTTCTTACGTCCTAAGAAAACAACATTTCATTGAAATACTATTTTGTGAAAGCATAACATGGCATCTTAAAAGAACAGTGTTTGTGCGTGTTTTGAAATTATGCACGAACCGACATTCAAAGTAGTCGTCTTCCAAACGGCTAAGAATTTTGAGGTGCAGTAAATGTTTATTTAGTAGTTACGATTCCAATGCAAATTTTGCTTATCAATTGCCATTCATTTTATGTTCACTCGGGCATGAATGGAAGTTTTAAAAGTCAGGATTTATACTAAAGAGAAACTGTATAAGTCTTTTTACATCAATTCACGCCCGAGTGAGCATCAAACGAGTACAAAAGAGTGAGCAAAATTTTCATTGGAATGCCATCTACTAATATACATTTACTGAATTTTAAAATTATGTTCAGCCGTTTGTTAGAACGATGACTTTGAATGTCATGATGTATATAAATATCAAGAATTGTTTTTATGAGGGTTCATTCTAAAATAAAGAATTCAAAATCAGCGTTTGGTCATTATTCAAATTATTCAACTAGTTCGTGACCCCTTAAGGGCTGTAGATGGGGTTTAAACATTCCTACCGAAAATAACCGACCGTGATTTGCATTCTTTATTTCAGAATGATACCTAATCAAATGTTCTTAATATTTGTATACATCCTAAAAAGTCGCTTCTAAAGTTGTCAGAAATGTCATTTTGTTGAAGTATTGTTTTGTGGAAAGCATAAAATGGTTTATTTAAGGCAATGGTGTTTTTTGACACGGCTTCTGATTGTTCACGATTTTCAAAGTCGTCGTTTTTTTTTTCAAACGGCTAAGAATTTTAAAATAAAGTAATGCATATTTGTAGATGACATTCGTATGCAGGTTTTGCTCACTCTTTTGTATTCGTTCAATGCTCACTCGGGCATGAAATAAAGTAAAGACTTAGAATGTTTCTCTTTAATCTGTCTGAATCCTGATTTCTAAAACTTCAATTCATGCCCTAGTAAACTTCAAATAAGTAGAAAAATGGTGAGCAACGTACCAATGTATATTTACTGCAACTCTTAAATTACGATCCGTATGGACAAACGACGACCTTTATGGCGGTTAGTACACCTCAAAACACGCCTTTGAAGACGCAATGTTGTGCTTTCACAAAATAATACTTCTTTGAAAAGTCATTTCTGATGACGTAAGAAGTAACCCTTCGTGATGTTTATAAATACCAAGAATATTTTATGCGGGTTCATTCTAAAAAAAAAAGATTGCAAAATTAGCATTCGTTTATTTACGGAAGAAATTGTTCAACTAGTACGTGATCCCTTTAAATAGTAGAGCATACACAGGCCATGCTGATGTAAGCTTTTCGTAATCTTGGATATCTATGTGCACGTGTTCGTATTGTAACGTATTTCGTGGGCTATTATTGAGTGGTCCTATTGGAGATACACCAATCTGTAGTGAGTTTGGTGAATCGTTGTGATTGATGCCACGGCTTAGTTTAGGATCCGTTGTGTAAAGCATGCTACGCTGGAGGACCCGTCCCGTTATATTCCATTAAAGAAAATGTGTTAAAAAGATTAGTACTCAAACTGTCTACGGGCGTACAGCAATCTCGATGCCCCTATTTGAGTGCATGCATAATAGGTTAACCACACGTGGCGATCTACAATAAGAAGATGTGTTTAACAGTCCTAAATTGGTGGATATGACGATCATTGTTGCTACATATTACAAGTAATTCCACGATATTACAACCGTCATTTCTATTATTGTTTTATTGAAGGAAAAAGAAGAATTAAAATGAACCAAGCCCTTCAGATGCGTGATTTGCTGATTTCTCGACTCGTTATTGAGAATATACAGAGGCTAACCACGGTGATCAGGCTCGAAGTTAGTGATTTCGACGGTGCAAAGCATGTCGTGAACACCGAGGATGGGTCTGAGGAGTATCAGATAGAGTGTGATGATTTCAAAACGGCTGGGTATGATTTCTAAACACACAGACACACACACGCCCACAAAACACAATATATATGGAGTACCTGATAAGACTCCCAGAACAGGACCTACAATTACAATGGAGGTCATGAAATAGAGTTTAAAAAATCATGACGTGCATTCTAAAATACTGAACTAATACAGAGCACATGCACGTCTTTTATTTCATAATCATTTTGTATGTTCTAATGTGTCAAAGTAGTGTCCATTTCCAACATTGGGGTTTGCGATAAAAGTGTTATAATAATTCTATAATTGTCTTTTTCATGACAGCCAAGGTACCCTATCAAACATAGGACTGTCAATAGAAATATATCAGATGTTGACGATCTATGTGCGCAAGGTCAGGTACGTCTATATTTTTCAATGTAATATTAATAGGCCTATCTAATCACAAAGGTATATAGATTAAGACGTTCATTTTCGTGTTGTTTTTTCGTGTTTGTTTATTTAATTATAACTTGTTTACATTATCATTTCAGACCAATGTTTTGGAAGAACTCCAAACATCTCGAGATATTTCTCACAAAGAAAGGAGCCCTGATCGAACCATCTGTGGGAAGTAAAATATTGAAACGTTACAACAAGAGATCAGGTCTCCGCGAAAACAAAATCAGCTCCCGCAATCTAAGGCGGTCAACCGCTACAATTGCGGAAGACAAGGATATTGACGAGGAGGAAATGGCGAAGAAAATGGACCATTCGCTATCAATACACAGACAGGCTTACGCGTTTAACAAGAAGGGCAGAGTGCATAAGCTAAAGCTAAACAAGGCCATTCGGACCGTCACCAACATAAGGTAATTTGGTCCTTCCTGCTTTCAATCTTTATTTGTTTTTCTTTTCATTGAATTTTATTAAAGATCCCCTTCTAATTCAACGAGAGACAGAAGTTGGGACAATAATACAATGCTTATAATAATTTTACTCTCTTTGCCTGTAGTTATCTCTAGATATTGAAATTATTTAAATTATTTAAATGTTTCGTTTTGTAACATTTACAGGTCCCCCGTTAAGAATGCAAAACAGAGGAATGGGTAAGTTAACTGGCAATCGCTCCATTTCATTTTGTTTTCCTTACAATTTCCTGTTTTTTATTTTGGTGTTTATTTTTTCTTAAATTGTTACAACTTTACGTATTACGACTTGATAAGTAAAGGATCATTTAACAGCTTAGTATATGCACACATATAATTGTCAGTTATTGACATTGTAATTTGGTTTGAATATTCACAGATCTCCCGCTAAAAAGGAAAATTGAAAGATAAATAAGTTTACTATCAATCGTCTATTTCCCTTTTTCCCTTTTTAATTCCCTTCATGTTAATTTCGTGATTTTTGTACTTGTTTATGGACTATGGTGCTTTCTATGATTACAGATTAGGGCGTAGATCCCGAGTCAGAGGGGAGCCAGAAAGTCGAACTATGGAAGAAAACTCTGAGTAAGTTGTGGTACTTTCCCTTGGCATTTCTGCTCACATCTCTCACCTTTATATTAGCGTTTTTGTTTCTAATCATATACTTGTAATAGCTTAGTATATGCACATACATCTTTTTCAGCTATTGACATTGTGTACTTTGTTTTTAATATTCACAGATCACCCGCAAAGAAGGAAAATAGACAGAGGAATAGGTAAGTTTACCATCAACCGTGTATTTCCTTTTTTCCTTTTCAATTCCCGTTTCTTTAATTTCGAGATTTGTCTAATTGTTTATGGACTATGGTGCTTTCTATGATTACAGATCAGGGCGTAGATCCCGAGTCAGAGAGGAGGCAGGCAGTCAAACTATGGAAGAAAACTCTGGGTAAGTTGTGGTGCTTTCTCTTCGCTTTTCTACTCGTATGTCTCACCTTTATATTAGCGTTTCTGTTTCTAATACTTTACTAGTATATAGCTTAGTATATGCACATACATTTTTTTGTCAGTTATTGACATTGTGTGATTTGGTTTGAATATTCACAGATCACCCGCAAAGAAGGAATATAGAAAAAGGAATAGGTAAGTTTACTATCAATCGTCTATTTTATTTTTTTAATTTTCAATTCCCTTTTCTTTGATTTCTTAATTTCTTCAATTGTTTATGGACTATGGTGCTTTCTATAATTACAGATCAGAGCGTAGATCCCGAGTCAGAGAGGAGCCAGAAAGTCGAACTATGGAAGAAAACTCTGAGTAAGTTGTGGTACTTTCTCTTGGCATTTCTACTCACAACTCTCACCTTTATATTAGCATTTTTGTTGTTTCTGAACTATATACCATAGGTATATTTGACGGAATTTTTGCATTTTTTGCTAATCAAATTACAGCGAGAGGAGGAGGGCAAAGATACTAAAAATTGCTGAAATACATAAACATGAACAATATAGAATGCCACATAGAAACTATGGTCTATATACTATCATGCTTAATTCATTGGTCAACTCTTCTCATTTTGCAGGTTGATGAAGGCAGCAAAAAGAACACTGTACCTTCCCGTCAAGAGAATGTAGGTTGTTTTTCTTTTACAGTTAACTTTGTTTATCTCGTATCATGATTAACTTAGATTTTAAACCTCTTAAACGTCTCTTTAGCTATTATTTATGTTTCATTGAAATATCAGAGGCGTGAACTGTGTTATATTACTGTGGTGTCTGAAAGACCTTTGGTGGATGATACTTTTCACTTAGAGGTAAGGGTCAAGTGTCGTCGGAAGAACCACTAATTCGTTCTCTTTATCCTGTATAGAAAGTGTACTACAACCTTTTAATGTTGGTATTTGTAACATTTTTATTTTTCTATATCTGTAGGTCTATCAATCTAGATCCAGAAACAATGTTACCAAGGTATGCATAATACATTTTACACTTTTTCTCATTTCATCTTTGTCTGGTGAGTTTACTCTGAACTTTAAACGCCGTTATTTATATATTTTCCTCATCACTTTATTGAAAGCATAATGAAACTACGAAGTGCGCAATATGTGACTGAAATGTCTCAGGTAGAATACACAACTAGAAACGTCGAATATATCCCGGTTCGGAAGTAATTCCAGGAGTACTGACATATTATGTGATATGGGAACGTGCGGCGAATAAGACCTCCCTTTTACGCCTCTCATGCATGTCATGCGGTATTAAATACACAGTGCAATGCTCTAAAGGACTGGCTCATGCTTTAGCTGTGGGCTGCATTTTTTTAGTAAAACATATACATTATCCGATGTTCACTCCGAATCCTAAATATTGCAGTCTCCATGCTTAACATGCTTAAAAATCTCTCAAACTGCAATGCCCAAGACTATAATTTCACCACAAAAATCAATTCTTAAGACATTTTTTTGCGACAAAATCAGTCTCTAGGCCTCTGAGTTTGGAAATCGGTGCCGTACATCCCACCCGAATGACCCCCGGAAAGTAATACTAACAGCATATTAATTTAACTTCATGATTTGTTTGTGCAGGTCTGCCTTGTCAATTCAAGACTCCAATATGATTACCGGGTATGTAGAATAAAATGTGTTTCTTATTTATCGGGATATTACTAGGTATCTATGTCTTAAATAATTTACATAATGACATTTCGTTGGTAGTTATTTGCGATTTTTACAAATTGTCTTTTTAATTAGTTAATTTTAGAATTAATTATTATACCATAACACAATGTAGAATGTTGTGTTTGGTTTGTTTAGGTATATCGTTACAACAGATCAACAGGATTTTAAATACTATATAGAAGTTACTCTGACAAAACATTAATTTCAACAACTCAATTCCACCCAAACTTGCTTTGAATATCTTGCGTTTAATTGATGATTATTAATATAATTCCAGTCGCCCACGACTCCTTTCAATTTTAGGGTTACGTGGAGTTTGATGTTCATTGATACTCAACAGGGCCTAATCGGTAGCTTAGACCCTGTCTCTAACAATTTGTAATAATTTTGTTCAGCGTTACTAAAGTTAGAATCATATTTATTTCAGGATAACGTCAATGAGGCGGAGCAAAAGGCGCCATCCGGCAGATTTAAAGGTATTATTTCACTTTGAAATACAAATTGTTGATGTCATTGTGATATCTAGTAACTTATACATATCATGTGAAACAGGCGATTATTTGTCTTGTTTTGATACATCATGCCTTTGCAGAGAAAGTTTGTATAAAGCAGCATCAGTGGTACGAACGAACAGCTCAAACAGTCAACGTGTATCTTGCTAAAGGTAATTCATTAATGTGCATTCTTCAGAACTACATTGTCTGGAGTGTATCATTACAACTTACAAAGTGGAAACTACTGACTAATTGTTAGATAATTACCTAAACACATTGGAGTAACATTACTTAAAGTGTTAATTTGTTATGTAAAATGTACTGACCATATGATGTTTGAACAACAATTTTCAAATGCTTGTAACAAACGAGTTGCTTTTAAAATGTAATTTGACCTAATCAACTTGTGCGAACAGAAAATTGGCATCAAATCTAGCGGTTTTGTTACGCATTAAATAGATACAATCAATATGTTCAAAAAATACAACTTACGTGATCAACCTTCCGTAAACACGAGATATGGTATGACGCCTTCTTTCCTTGAGCAAAAGGGTTTTTCAATTACATCTTTTTCTTTTTACAGGGTGATGAGGAGAAAGAACTTATAACGAAGACAGGCATTGAGGACAATTTCAAACTTGAGGTAAGTTGTTTTCTTTATGAACGTGAAGCAAATGTCAGATATTAATGACAAAACTCATTTATTAATGTAATTATCTAACCAAGATGTGCTGAAAATAATCAAGACTAACTTAAATGTAACCCCATAAGAGCTGCTAGTTTTACCGGTATTAGATATAATATATAATTAAGGTACGATAATAGGTAAGGATGGAGATACCGTATATCATATAATACACGCCCCCGGAGCCTTACATGTTTTTAAAGGGGCGTTTATTACTGGTTCAATAATTGATTTTAGATAAATGAATACCATTAATTAAGTGTTTACAGCCGGTGTAATGAAACTGAGCGTCCGCCGAAACGAGGGGTCCGGCCTAATAGAACTGAGCACGGAATAAACGGTAAGATCGATGAAACAACTGATGCGTAGCATAGCGTGTCTAAGAAGTTTTTACACAGTTCTATGGGCACGGACACCCGGACCGTACGATTCATGACACCGGTAAGCTTTACCTTTTGTGTGAATTTTGCTGTTTTGTAGTACAAAAAAACACTTCCAAGATCATGACATTAATGTACGTACTGTATTTCTGTAAAACTTGTGGCAGTTTTCATCACAAAAAATATGGGGGGCGATTATTAGAGGGGGACGTTTGTTAAATGATATACGGTAAGTATTTACTAGTGAATGAACTTATCGGAATAAATGATTACGTATAGTTCCAAAGTTTACGAGAATTAAAAAATATATATAAAACAAATCAAGGTTTACTTTTATTTCCTTCTCAAACAATATTAGATTGTCCACATCAAAGGCAAAGGAAGGAGTGTCGTAGCAGGAAAAGACTTTAGCAAAGGCGCCGTATTATGCGAATACAAAGGGGACCTATGTGACACCGAAGGTATGTTTAATATGTATTGCCTGAATTATTTGGCATTTTCGAAAGAAGTGACACAGAAGTAACATATTCAGGAATCATTATTATTTGTTTTTAATATATTTTTCTCGTAATTTCGGACTGGAACTATATGTATTAAAGATCTGTATTTTATGCGTATAGAAGAAATGTTTATGTATGTGTATGGAAAAGGTTAATCCTCTGATAAAATAAAACTTGAATCAAATACTGGACTTACGTTTAGATGTAGCGAGCGACATTGCGTCCACAACCTGTGGATATCATAGCAGGCAATATATCATTGGGATGGATCCCGTTGATTCCGTTTTTAAATTAATATTTATTCTAGTGGATAAATAATCTAAACCAGGTTATAAATTAACCATATACGTACTCTTCCATAAACCGGTTGATCAATGAACTAGCTAAATTATAATATCATGTTGACGACTTATTAAGTCAAAATATTTGTATGTTATTGATTTTATGATAATACTACAGAAAGTCAAAAACGCTTTGAGACGTATGAAGAAAGTGGTGCGGGGAGTTTCATGTTTGATTTCATGTACATGGGGAAGCGTTGGTGGTAAGTTGTCCTTGTACTGCTTTAAACCACTGCCATATATGATTTCACTAAAGGTATACTGACGGGCGAAATGGTTTTGATCATTTTGCTCAAAATTGTGCGCCAGTACTTTAAGTGAAATAATTTATTTAAATAGGGACTGAACCACAAGTGAGGGTAGAATATTGTATCTTTACTTGAAGTCATAAAATACATCTATTTAAAATAAAAGGATTTGAAACCTTGATATTTCCTTTAACAGTTCTGTTTCGTAATTATACAATGTTGTAAGTTAAACTGGTCGTCTTCATTAAATATAAGCTAGTTATTTCTGTTCAAGTAACTGAAGAGTAATGTATATGATAACTAAAATGACTGGATGTTGGTGTATACTCTGGATGTCTGCTATCTACTGCAGATAGTACTTGAGTGTACATCAGAGTTGGCGATTTAACAAACATCAGATTAAAAAACAAATAAATCGGATTTTTATTTTTTTTAAACTTACAATTTCTGTTGATACCCACAAGTATTTTAATCTGCAGCATTATGCAATTGTTTTGGCACCATCAGGGTGGACTTAACTAACTAATAATGGTTGATAAACGTTTTCATATGATATCATTCTGAAACTAACATCTGCCGACAGATGTTTTCCACTGCAGTGTTGTGTCATGCGTTTTAGCACATTCAAAATATTGTCAATAAAAGCAGAAAGCCTATATTTTGGTATTATGATTTTTTTTTTTTTAAATATTCCATCGGTTGTGTTGTTTTCGGTAAAATCCACGAACGTAGACTTGATATTTACGTTACGTGATTCATTAACCAAAAAACAAACGTTACATTCTTCGTAAAAAGTGATTTAAATTGAACTAGTGTTAACATGATCAAAAGTATTTCTGTATCACTTTGGCATGTAATTCAATTACAAATGTGCTGTGAATTCACATCTTAACATTATATTACTTAAAGTGTACGGTATATATCAAGGAATGCAGATAAATTTGTACCTTAGAATGCACTTCCGTCTTTCAACCATTTCGGTGATATTAAATCGGTGTTATTTTACATTGTTTAAATAACTGAAATGGTATTTGAAAACAAAATATGTTATTTTGTAGCTGAGTTATCTCTAGATAAGTTATGAGCAATAGCCTGTAACTCAAACTGACTAATATGTTAGTACTTTGCAAATTTATGTCACGAAATGGTTGTATTGCATGCTGGCACGATTCGGAGCGAGTCACCATTAATTCTGATTATTCACTTATAGTACTTCAAATGGTAATCTTAAGTTGATAGGCAATATTCAAAGCGGATTATTTATAATATTTTGATAACAATTTCTATTTTATTTTAGCATTGACGCGACACCAGAGCCAGACATACGGACTTTTGGCCGCCTTATAAACCACGAAAGACACCACCCGAACGCTATACCAAAGCTGAAGGAGGTTGGAGGGCGGCCGCGTATATTTTTTTACGCAATGACCAACATCATGAAAGGACAAGAAGTTACATATGACTATGGTGAGAGAAGGTCTGATGTTATCAAAACAATGCCTTGGTTGGTAGGGAAGCCTTCTCTCACTGTGTCCGCTTCAAAGCAAGTGTCTTCTGAGGTGGTCGCAACCAGTGTCGCAGCAGTATCCTGCATATCACCCGATTCTGATCGAACGTAAGTGTGATTCACATATTACAATAGGCTCATATCATATTCTTCTTCGAGCTCTGGGGCCTGATGAAATAATACATTGTCTCTACATTGATAGAAACCTGCTTTATTAAGCACTGAAAACATGAATCCAACCAATATATAGGTTTCAACTTCTGTAGAAACTCTTTCTTATGGACATCGCTCTTTTCACATGTGTTTTATTACTTTATAAGTGTGTAAAATAAGATGTTCCTATAGGTCACGACATGGTAAAACTATCAATTTTAGTATTTATTGGAACTTGTAAATAATCAACAAAATATATCGGTTTGTTTATACAGTATCACTACCTTTATTTCAGGGAAACACTCCCGGTACGCACTCCGCCATCCGAAGTAACTGCAAAGAACATCTTGGAAAGCTTGCCTGATGTTTCAACCAGGTAAGTTAATTATTATTCGTGCAACATACTTTTCCTAACCAAGTTGCAGCTGGATTGGGGCTTTATCTATTTATTTGTTTATTTATTTAGTTAATTAGTTAATAAGTTACTTTCTTTCGGGTGGATGTTTCGGTTCATTTCGGGCAGTTTTATTGTATATCTTTCACAAGCTCCTATTATCATTTAGTAGACATGGATGGAGCAATGTCATTAGTTAAGAGCCGAGATCCTTTAGAAGCGCTGTATGTTACAGGGGATACTAGTAACTAAAAGTAGTCCACATTGTTACTTAATATGCCAAGTTTTGAACAAAATAAACCACGTATTATTATCTATATTATTATTATTATTATTATTATTATTATTATTATTATTATTATTATTGCAGGTCAGACGAAAAAGCGGCTTCTTGGAGCAAAGCAAACGATGAATACAACCTGAACAAAAACAATACAACCATGCTCCGTGATGATCCTTGTCCCGGAAACCCCAAATTGCGACGGACCAAACCGAAATCGCTGTTGGCTAAGTTTGGTCCTGGGAAGCTGTCTGGAGCTGACCTTTCTTCAAGACAACGCGACATGGACACTGAGTCTGGAGCTGACCGTTCTTCAAGACAACACGACATGGATACTGAGTCAAGCGTATTGAGTGAAATGTTTTCTGACAAAGACATGCTGGACTCGGCTAGTGTGGGAAGTTTTTGTTCTTCTAAATATTAATTACCATCAAGCAACTAAATCATCTCTGCTTGTCATAGACAAAAACAACGATCATGTTAAGCTGCTAGGAATCAGATGATGCTCGATGACATAGATATGATATGATGTTGGTTGCATCGATGTGGTCGCATCTGTGATACAATGTAGCGTCTTATAAGATATTGGTAACATTGTAAAGAATATTAATGTTCATGAGAACTTTGCAGCCAGTTTGTATTGAACTATTGGTACAAAATAATATAGTGCAATGCTGCTCACAAATTGTACATCCTATTTGGCTCAAATGATAGAATAATGACTAGGATCATTTGCCCTAAATGACAAGTCTATCAAAAGCCAATTTACAGTAATATGTTTTTGAGTTTATAACAAAAACTATAGGTGTACAGTTTTTGGTTACCCCAGTAGTAGTATTTGGAACCAAGAAATCTGAAAAATTGCACAATAACTATTTGACAGTATACTTTGTATATACGCAGAAAACATTATGTAACAAACGTAGGTAAGAAAACCCAATGTAAATGTAAAAGTAAAAGCTACTGTAAGAATGGACCATGCATAACGTTTATGTAGACCTTTTAATTATTCTTTTGTTATGAATTCCAGATAATTTACCAAAGTAATGTAAACTTAACACAACATTTTGTAAGTGTAAACTTTAAAATACATATTCACCTTTAAAAAAGCGTTTACCAGTAAAACATACATGTACAGAAAGCGAATCAATGCATTTGTGTCATGTAAAACATATCTTGTTTAAACATACATAGTTACAGTGTAAACTAGTTGTGTTACCGAACAATGATGAAACGATCGAGATGCACGAGCTTTACTGTGACAGAGATGGGGTGGGATGGGGGGATGGGTTGCCCTACAATCCTCTTATAATAGCGAGATTTAAAGGTGAGTTAGCAGTGTTTTTATTTAAATCTTTTAATCTATATCGCTCTCCCGGAAAAATAAAAAATAACAGAGAAATTATTACACTACTTGTCAAAAAGTCCCACCCGCCCGCATGATGCCGTCGTCAGAAGACATCGGAATGAAGACTTATCGAGTTGAATACTTTATATGCTTAATAGTTACTATAGTAGGTAAAAAGGGAACTCCGTAATTTATGTAAAAATAATAAATGTAAACACTATGTAATGTGAATTATTTACGGTTCTTCTGTACTAATATATATGTTCAATTGTACATGATTTATTATGCACCAAAAAACATAACAGGAAATAGGTTTAACTTCTTTTATTGAGAGATTTGAAGGGGATATCCGAGTTTATTAATTTATTTGCACTGATGACATTGGCATCATGATGTATGTTTTAAGCGCAGAGCAAAGGTGACACGCAGAAGTGACAACCCCTGCATAAATATAGCTTAACCTCGAAAGGTAACAAATAGAACATGCAGGCTGAATCCCTAACACGCAATGTCCGTATTAGGCCTGAGATAATATGTACATAACGAGAAATTGTAGGGCCTATTTCCTGTGCCTCGTTCAGCGTAATTTGCAAGCTGCTGCACGTACCGATAAGCTTATATGACAAAACAAGTTATTATATTAAACTATGATAATATTGCTCTGCACTTGAAACGAACATGACACACGTTAAAGTTGTATTTAATTCTGGTTAAAATTCACGTAACTCAAGCCCCACCAGAAGTATAATGCATGCTTAATAGTTACACAATTATATATATATTACCTGAAGTATAATGCTTGGAGATAAATCCACTTGACCTTGATTTTAAAGTTTCAGTCTGTCAGTTGTCATACGTCTTAACTGACTTATTCTTTGTGTTATTATGACTAACTAACCTGAAAACCAAAATCTACCCATTTCAACTATCAAATATCATTACAACTTTAAAAATCAAATATAAACCATTAAAATATAACACAAAGCATCGACTGGACTTAACACTTATAGTATATCATAGTTTTAAGATTAAACTTTAAGGTCTTGTGTATGTACTTATAATTACAAAAAGGAGGATATTATAAATACAAAGTAAATGTGTTCATGTATGAGTTGAATGATGTTAAATAAATCATGTTATATACACAAAGAGCCAAACACGAATATGTTAGCCATCATTATAATTTGTTTATCACTTTAGTTGACTTTGACTTTATTAAGTAAATATCGAACCTTCCACGCAAAGCCAATTTAAATCTATGGTGAGTTGGTAATTGGGGAGTCTTACTACATGAGGGGAAACTTTATTTCATACTTGCATGATACAAGCAATGAGTCATAAATAAATAAATAACTCCTTGATATAAGATGGTATCTTCTCGTTCCTGGCACAATATGTAACAATGCATCCAAAGCCTAATAGTTACGTTTAGCTTGTTTCCGCAACAAAACAGTGTCTGATACACGAACACAATATGTTCATGTCTTGTTTGTATCCAAAGGTTACAGTTGATCTACAATACACGTATTGTCCTGCAGCCTGCCCTATCCAGTATGGTATTCAAGAAATAGTGACGATCGACATGCCTATAAGGTATGATGATCAGCCCCAGTCTAATGTCGATCGACCCCGTTTCGATGTCGAACAGCACTCCATGACAATCCTCTTGCACCCTCACTCACAAACAAATACATTCATAATAACAACACCAAAGGTTTAACTCACGTTTGACAGTTTCAAGTATCATCATGGCCGATACCCATCCTCAGAATAATGTTGGCTGATCCTTCCCGGTTGGACAAACTCCACCAGTAGATAGCACACTCCCACTCAAAAAGAGGACCATACAGGTGACTGGGAAATTATTTAAACAGCATATTATATAATCAGCCACATAATTGCCCATGTGTATGAGCCTCAAAGATAATTTTATCTTACCCGCCCCATGAACTATGTGTATGAGCCTATTTAACAGACTGTTATCTTACCCGCCCTAGGACCGCCTATGTGTATGAGCCTTTTAAACAGAATGTTATCTTACCAGCCCCAGGAACGCCTTAGCTTATATGCCTATTAAAGAGAAAGTTATCATACCAGCTGCAGAAACGCCTATGTGTATGAGCCTATTAACCAAAATGTTATCTTACCCGCCCAAGCGGATCGCCTATATGTATGAGCCTATTAAACAGAATGTTATCTTACCAGCGCCCGGATCGCCTGTACACGTATACACTCACAGCATGCCCCTATCCAGTAAGATCGACATGAGAAAGTGAAGGTCGACATGTCCATCAGGTATCTTGATTTTAACACTATAATTTCCTTGTAAAGAGTGATAGATTGTTTACTTTGAAAGGTGTAAAGAGCGACTACTCATAGAGCAATTCTAAAGACATCAATATCATCAATCATAAGTGTTTCACATGCTATCTATTGCTGATATCATCAGTAATGTAAAATGCTCCGGGAATGCGACTGATCGACATATAATGGACTTTGATCGAAATAATGGACTAGAAACATTTTCTAGAAAAAAAAAATGGGTAGGGCCTACATGTAGTTTCACCCGTTGCAAGTGTGTACACCATCAACCAATTTGTTTTGAAAAAGGACGCTGAAGAGCAATCCAAATATTATATGTTTAATTGAAAGGATGATATTATATAATGAATCTCCTATAAACAGTTATAAGCTTAAGACAAGACTCTGCAGGTTTTAGATATTCTGTTTTCCGACAAGCTCTTGCTGAAAATTTAACAGTTGAAAAATCTTTACCCTATTCTAGACCCCTCAAATAACCATTACAAAGAGTCAAATGTTTCTCACACTATATATTTGAGGCCTATATGAAATCAGTTGTCTGTCTAAAATCTTAAACATGATGACAGAAATGTTGCTGAAATAACAAACTCTAACTATTCATCATTCTTAAAATTCCAAAATTAACAAATTGTCAAATCTTTCTCAAACTTTATATTTAAGGCCTATTTAGAACCACTTGTCCCTCTTAAATCTTTAGCACGATGACACAAATGTTTCTAAAAATGATAAACAACAACAATTCATCATTCTTATTAACTCCGAAACGCTTATTTTAACAGTTTCAAGCTCATCATATATTTTCACGGGCATTCACCATTCTGCAAACCCATATATAAAATATCAGATTTAAAATTAATAAATTTTAGTAACTGCGAGTGCACGATTTTAAGAACAAATAGAGATATCACACAGACAGACCCTATTGTGTATGAAAAAGAGTTCTACTACTGATAATCCCAACCCTTCTTTAGCCGTTATATTTTGAATGTGGGTCTTCTACAGGTACATGTTACAAAGTACATAAATTCCTAAATGACCAACTATATAGGTCGAAAGCGGTTAGGCAGTGACTCCCTTGCCTTAACGTTCCACTTAATATAATTTACAGCTATGAGACATCCCGATGTACAAAGTACCGTAAAGTATAAATTATAACCCGCATGTAACAATTTATTATTAGAGCACCTTACTTTGAAAGTTGTAAAGAGCGACTACCCATGGGCAATTCCAAAGACATCAATATCATCATTCATAAGTGTTTCACATGCTATCTACTGCTGATATCATCAGTAATGTAAAATGGTCCTGGAATGGGACTGATCGACTTATCATGGACTTTGAACGACATAATGGACTTGGAATATTTTCTAGAAAGAAAAAAAAAAGGATAGAGTTTCTTTGATTTGTTGCTTATTTGGTATATGGGTAGGACCTTTATGTAGTTTCATTCGTTGCAAGTGTGTATACCACCAAATAATTCGTTCTGAAAAAGGACGCTGAAGAGCAATCTAAATATTATATGTTTGATTGAAAGGATGGTATTATATGATGAATCTCCTATAAACAGCTATATATAAGCATGAATTCCTAAATGATTAACTATATACAAGCAAATGGGAAATGTTCTACCAAAGTATTTAAACATTACTTTTTACTGACAACTTTACACCAAAATATTTTATTATTACAAACTGCTATATAAAAAAAACCAGAACATCTATCCAAGCAATGTTTAAAAATTATTTTTTTGTTACCTTGATTTTAACCGTAAAATTTCCGTGTAAAGAGTGATAGATTTTTTACTTTGAAAGGGGTAAAGAGCGACTACCCATGGAGCAAATCAAAAGACATCAGTATCATCATTCATAAGTGTTTCACATGCTATCTACTGCTGATATCATCAGTAATGTAAAATGCTCTGGGAATGGGACTGATCGACATATCATTGACTTTGAACGACATAATGGATTTGAACATTTTCTAGAAAGAAAAAAAAAGATAAAGTTGCTTTGATTTGTTGTTTATTTGGTATATGGGTAGGGCCTATATGTAGTTTCATTCGTTGCAAGTGTATATACCATCAAATAATTCGTTTTGAAAAAGGACGCTGAAGAGCAATCCAAATATTATATGTTTGATTGAAAGGATGATATTATATGATGAATCTCCTACAAACAGTTATAAGCGTAAGACAAGACTCTGCAGGTTTTAGACAATCTGATTTCCGACAAGCTCTTGCTGAAAATTTAACAGTTGCAAAATCTTTAACCTATTCTAGACCCCTCAAATAACCATTACAAAGGGTCAAATGATTCTCACACTATATATTTGAGGCCTTTATGAATTAGTTGTCTGTCTTAAATCTTAAACATGATGACAGAAATGTTGCTAAAATAACAAACTCCAACGATTCATCATTCTTAAAATTCCAAAATTAACAAATTGTCAAATCTTTCTCAAACTATATATTTAAGGCCTATTTAAAATCTCTTGTCCGTCTTAAATCTTTAGAACGATGACACAAATGTTTCTAAAAATGATAAACAACAACGATTCATCATTCTTATTAATTCCGAAATCTTTCTCAAATTATATATTTAAGGCCTATTTAAAATATCTTGTCCGTGTTAAATCTTTAGCACGATGAAACAAATGTTTCTAAAAATGGTAAACAACAACGATTCATCATTCTTATTAACTCCGAAACGCTTATTTTAACAGTTTCAAGCTCATCATATATTTTCACGGGCATTCATTATTCTGCAAACCCATATATAAAATATCATATTTAAAATTCATAAATTTTAGTGAGTGCGAGTGCACGATTTTAACAACAAATATGAGATATCACACAAACAGACCCTATTGTGTATGAAAAAGAGTTCTACTACTAATCATCCCAACCCTTCTTTAGCCGTTATATTTTGAATGTGGGTCTTCTACAGGTACATGTTACAAAGTACATAAATTCCTAAATGACCAACTATATAGGTCGAAAGCGGTTAGGCAGTGACTCCCTTGCCTTAACGTTCCACTTAATATAATTTACAGCTATGAGACATCCCGATGTACAAAGTACCGTAAAGTATAAATTATAACCCGCATGTAACAATTTATTATTAGAGCACCTTACTTTGAAAGTTGTAAAGAGCGACTACCCATGGGCAATTCCAAAGACATCAATATCATCATTCATAAGTGTTTCACATGCTATCTACTGCTGATATCATCAGTAATGTAAAATGGTCCTGGAATGGGACTGATCGACTTATCATGGACTTTGAACGACATAATGGACTTGGAATATTTTCTAGAAAGAAAAAAAAAAGGATAGAGTTTCTTTGATTTGTTGCTTATTTGGTATATGGGTAGGACCTTTATGTAGTTTCATTCGTTGCAAGTGTGTATACCACCAAATAATTCGTTCTGAAAAAGGACGCTGAAGAGCAATCTAAATATTATATGTTTGATTGAAAGGATGGTATTATATGATGAATCTCCTATAAACAGCTATAAGCATGAATTCCTAAATGATTAACTATATAGGTCCAAAGCGGTTAGGCAGTGACTCCCTTGCCTTAACGTTCCACTTACTAAAATTCACAGCTTTGAGACATCCCGATATAAAAAGTACCGTAAAGTATAAATTATAACCCGCATGTAACCATTTAATATTCGAGCAGCAAGGGAATGTTCTAGCAATATACAAGCAAATGGGGAATGTTCTACCAAAGTATTTAAACATTACTTTTTACTGACAACTTAACACCAAAATATTTAATTATTACAAACTGCTATATATAGAAACCAGAACATCTATCCAAGCAATTTTTAAACATTATTTTTTTGTTACCTTGATTTTAACCGTATAATTTCCGTGTAAAGAGTGATAGATTTTTTACTTTAAAAGTGTAAAAAGCGACTACCCATGTAGCAAATCAAAATACATCAGTATCATCATTCATACGTGTTTCACATGCTATCAACTGCTGATATCATCAGTAATGTAAAATGCTCTGGGAATGGGACTGATAGACATATCATTGACTTTGAACGACATAATGAATTTGAACATTTTTTAGAAAAAAAGGAGATAAAGTTGCTTTGATTTGTTGTTTATTTGGTATATGGTAAGGGCCTACATGTAGTTTCATTCATTGCAAGTGTGTATACCATCAAATAATTCGTTTTGAAAAAGGACGCTGAAGAGCAATCCAATTATTATATGTTTGATTGAAAGGATGATATTATATAATGAATCTCCTATAAACAGTTATAAGCTTAAGACAAGACTCTGCAGGCTTAGACAATCTGATTTCCGACAAGCTATTGCTGAAAAGTTAACAGTTGCAAATTTTTTAACCCATTCTAGACCCCTTAAATAACCATTAAAATGAGTCAAATGTTTCTCACACTATATATTTGAGGCCCATATGAAATCAATTGTTTGTCTTAAATCTTAAACATGATGACAGAAATGTTGTGGAAATAACAAACTCCAACGATTGATCATTCTTAAAATTCCAAAATTAACACATTGTCAAATCTTTTTCAAACTATATTTTTTAAGGCAAATTTAAAATCTCTTGTCCGCCTTAAATCTTTAGAACGATGACACAAATGTTTCTAAAAATGATAAACAACAACGATTCATAATTCTTATTAATTCCGAAATCTTTCTCAAACTATATATTTAAGGCCTATTTGAAATCTCTTTGTCCGTCATAAATATTTAGCACGATGACACAAATGTTTCTAAAAATGATAAACAACAACGATTCATTATTCTTATTAATTCCGAAATGCTTATTTCATCAGTTTCAAGCTCATCATATATTTTCACGGGCATTTACCACTCTGCAAACCCATATACAATATATCAGATTTAAAATTCATATAATTTTAGTAACTGCGAGTGCACGATTTTAAGAACAAAGATGAGATATCACACAA
>JAUMTS010022133.1:0-11381 GCA_032273385.1 Ophiopholis aculeata | reverse complement strand
GTTGCAACAACCCCCCCCCTTGGTGAGTCGTGTTACAAAAAAAGGCTTGGTTAGACTAGGGTTAAGTGAACAGCGCTTTTTTAAAAGTCAATAAATATTCTTTCCTCATAGATAATGACAACACAATTGCATTTTGCAAACATTTTGGTGGACATTAAAACGTGTATCAGGCTAATGGTTAATACAACACATTCAATTTTGTATAAAACTGGAACTGCAACTTCTTCAATGCAGTCTTTGTTACAAGAATGACCTGTTTTCTGCTAAATTCGGACCTTTAGTATATACATGTTACTTCAGAAAAGGGGTGTACATTCGGAAGTGCGTATTGGCTCCCGTCATTGTTGAAAGTTGGTATGTTGACTCAGCAAATGGTCTCCTTTACACATCGGTATGTATTTGACCTAGTTCTGACGTCATATGTTCCAAAAGTCAGAAGTAGTTATGTTGTCCCTATGTAACAACATTTAAGGTATGGCATTTAATGTGTTGTGATCAAAAGATTATTATAATAGGGTTTATAACTTGGTAATTATTTGTTACCAACACAGACGGACTTTGATTCAAATAAAAATGCTGTATAAATGCTTTCCTTACCACCAAAACAGCAAAGTTGGTAAGATGGGTACAATGACATGTTACTTTATTGCCAGTCATGTTAACTGCGTAACAACCCTCCTGAGACCACGTCAGAATGTTGAAGTCCCAAAATGCGCATGATGGGTTTTCTTCGGATACCTGTGTAAACGATTTATACTATCATTTAGGCGCCAAAGTAAGAACGTTTATAAAATGACTAGACATGTTTTCGATATAACAGTGTACAAGAAAGTAGGGGTAAGTGAAAAATTAGTCATAAACGCAAAAAGCTAACAACGGTTGAATCATTTAATAGGATATATAAGTGATCAAGCTAAATGAGTCGATCGTGTCATTACTTTGTGTTCGTTGCTTGTTTGTTTATTTGGTTGTTATTCGCAATGTCAGCAAGGACACAAAAACTGGATAAAAAATCAAGAAAACAAAGCAAGATACAAATAATGTATATATATATAATTATACATACTTCTCGCTGTTTTCTGGAATCACCGGATTATCGGGGAGATCCGTGACGGAATGGACGGCAGTTCAAGTACACAGCCTGATGGACAACAACTAATTGACCCTACCAAGTGCTTACACGATCAACTATACAAACTAACGGAAAAAAGGACAAGATACAACCTACACAGTCAATTTCTGTGTATTTACCAGCACGAAAACCTCGTTCTTTATGGCCTTGCACTAAAGAAAGAACTGTTACTCAAGTGCGAAAACATCGATATCAATCAGCAATGGACCCAGACACTTCAATTGGCATCTTGTCAATTGAGAGATATTGCCCTGTGTTGCGCCAACGAAAAAGTTCAGGACCTTGATAACCAAATCGATACACTCAAATCTAATTTGTGGAAAACTGCTTGCCCGTCTTTATATCATACCAAATTGAATCAAATCAACCGTGAGGCAAACAGTTTATACAATCATTTGTATTCATCCAAACTTAACAAACTTGAGAGGGATCGCAAATCATGTGCTCACAGTTCTGATCACAGTTTTACACAACAATATTCTTCCCCACCGGATACACGGCGTCACAGTTCTGATCACAGTTTTACACAACAATATTCTTCCCCACCGGATATTCGGCGTCGCCACACTAGAAGATACAAAAAGAACAAGTATACAAATAGGCGAAAGGCATTCAACTCAATCAATGACAACAATATTACTACTGCTCCCGCTGACCTTGTTCAAGTTGATCAAGTTTTAGATCCTACAACAACCGTAACTACAAATAAGGAATCGATAGTGAACTTGTCACAAACTATCCTCACTCCTACTGAAGAAAGTTTATTAATGAAGGGACTCGGGTTCTGTCCGGTCCCCCCTATGATTAATTCTCTTCAACTGCGTAATGACATCAAGGACTTCTGTAGACGTATGCGCCTTAAAGCTCACTTTCACAAAGAAAACGCTGATGAGGGCCTTGAGGAGGACTCCCTACCAAAACGTCCAAAATTAAACTATCCTAAAAGCTCTTGGAATCCTCCAATTCAAAATTACAAACTCGAACACTACTTGGATAAAATTACTCAAGATATATCAAATCTCAGTATCTCCACTCGAAGACCATCGGATAATCTCACACCTGAAGAACGACGTGCCCTACGCACTCTCCGTAGTAACAACGAAATAGTCATTAAACCTGCGGACAAAGGCGGGTCCATTGTCATACTTGACAGGGAATCTTACATTGACGAAGGTAACAGACAGCTAACCGATACATCTACGTACCAAAAACTTAATAGTGATTCGACAGAGCGTCATTCAAAAACTGTCTCCCAAGCACTTTCTAAAATCACACTGGATGATCATATTAAGAGAGCCCTGCTACCCAAGGATACCAAATGTTCCAACTTCTATCTCCTTCCTAAAATTCACAAGAACCTCTTCCCACCACCGGGAAGACCAATAATAGCCGGGACGTCATGCCCCACTGCACAAATTTCAAGACTACTGGATTTCTACCTCAAGCCTCTGGCCCAACAGACGAATTCCTACATTCAAGATACTACCCATTTCATTAACTTTTCTCAACAAGTCAACAGGTGTAGTTCCCCCCTTCCTGAAGGTACTATCCTTTGTACAGCCGACGTCAAATCACTTTACACCAACATTAATCACCAGGAGGGCCTCTTCGCCTGCCAACTAGCCCTTGACAAACGACCATCTAAAGACCCACCTACTAAAGACTTAATCAGACTGTTGGAGCTAATTCTCACTTTAAATAACTTCCAATTTAATGGTGAGTTTTTTCTTCAAGTCAGCGGCACTGCAATGGGTACGCCTGCCGCAGTCAACTATGCTATCATCTTCATGGATCATATTGAAAACCAAATGCTCGAGACTGCCGAAATTAAGCCACCTCAATGGAAAAGATATATTGATGACATTTTTTTCGTTTGGGAGAATGGTATGGATACCCTCAATATCTTCAAGGAACACCTTAACAATTCCCACAGTACCATAAAGTTCACCTTTGATTGCTCCAAGAATCAGGTGCCCTTCCTGGATGTGATGGTCTACCTGGAGGATCACCACATTACTACCAGTCTTTTTTGCAAACCAACCGATGCTCACGATTACCGACATCCTACTTCGTGCCATCCTCCTCATACATTTAGCAGCATTATTTACAGTCAGGCCCTTCGTGTCCGTAGAATATGTTCCAACGAAGATGACTGTGAAGTTCAACTCAATTCACTGAAATCCCATTTTCGAGCACGTGACTACCCCCCGGAACAAATTGAGTCTCAAACCTTGAAGGCTAAACAGATTGACCGTTCAAAACTCCTCCAATACAGGAAAAAGGAGCCCAACAAACGCGTCCCATTTGTTGTAACATACTCCCCCCTTCTGAGATCAGTTGGATCCATTCTTCGGAAGCATCTCCCTCTACTTCATGAATCTGGTGATCTAAAACAGATCTTTCCAGACCCACCCCTCACCTCTTTCAGACGCCCAGCCAGCCTACGTGATCTGCTTGTCCGTGCCAAAATAAATCCTAACACTGACAATGAAGACCCCTCTGGGATCTTCAAATGCCAAAAGAAATGCGTGGTCTGCACCTTCATAAATCCAACCAACAAATTCAAGAGCACCATGACTGGAGAATCCTTCCCCATCACCTCACACTTATCTTGCAAAAGCCGCTGGCTTATCTACCTAATGACGTGTAAACGCTGTTCTAAACAATATGTCGGGAAGACAGAGACTACACTCTACACACGCTTCAATAACACAAGATCTGAAATTAAGAATCATAACCTCAAGTCTGGAAAAAGCCTTCCATACGTTACCCATTTTAATTCTGATCAACACAATGTGAATGACATATCGCTTCAACCCATTGAACAGATCCATAAACAAAATCGTTCCGTCATATTACGCAGAGAGAGTTTCTGGATCGCTAAATTACAAACTCTGCGCCCCTCTGGCATTAATGCATTCGACTAATTTGCTCTTGCGCCCTCTTTTGACTGTTTGTTGCGATCTGTCTTTCACATTGTCATTTTTGTAGACGCCAGTAACATCACGATAATATTGTTTGTCCGTATCATCATTGCCGTAAGTTACTGTTCTTATTTGCCATCATTTAGTAATTGTATTGAATTTTTCATAGTGCTCTGCTAGTAACTTACTGTTTGTATAGTGTATAGGAAAGTACCGTACATTATTTATTTTGTTTTACTGTAATTTGTACTTATTATTTAGGGTCTTTATTTTTGTTTTGTTCTTACAGGCTTCGCCTGAGGAAGGACAGATGTCCGTAAATTAGCGAACTTTATCATTGTACAGAACTGCTACGTCTTTGTCAAACCAAATTCTTTCATATATTTATCTGCATATCCTGTTTGACAAATCCTCCACGTATGGAATTCAGCCAACTTCTTTCGTTATATATATATATATATACATATACACAGCTGTGTAAGGCAAGTGGACACGATATCTCCAACATATTCACCGCAGCAATTGGACAAGAAGTATTCAAGAAATGAATAAATGTAAATGGAGAGTGGTTCAGAGGCCTGAGGTTAGCAGATGATGTTGCCCTATATAACACAACAACATCAGTCAAAGAAATTTGAAAGTTCAACTGAATAAATTGAACAAAGAAAACTTGAAGTTTGGATTGAAAATCCACAAAGCAAAACAAAGTTTATGACAAACTACGACAAAAATGAGTTCATTGTTATAGGTATTGAGAAAGCAGAAAGCTATAAGTGTCTGGCCCAGGCAGTTGTTGGACAACATCAGGGAAGAAGTTTTGATCAGAATCAAGGCTGGGTGGAGATGCTTTGACATGTATAAAGACATCATATTTGATAGCAAATTATCACTGATCTTCGGGAAGAGGCTCTTTATCCATTGTGTGATCCCTACGATGATCTACGATTGCGACACATGGAACATAACCAAAAAAATAACAAAAACTGAGAGCAGCTCAACATGCTATGGCAAAAACCCTGTTTTATATCAAACAAAAGGACAAAATCAATAATTCAGTATTAAGAAGCACAACCAAAGTTAAAGACATTATGGTGCAAATAAAAGAAGCAAAATGGAGATGGGCACGTCATGTTGCAAGAAGAACAGATAACAGATTGACAAAGCGACTTACGGTGGCAACCAAGGACTGAGAAGAAGGGGAAAGAAGAAAAGAAGATGGATTAATGACACCACATCTTAACTGTTACAACTTGGGTGAGGAAAGCACAAGACAGAAGAAGATGACTATTTGATTGTTACTTGAGGAGGGTTACACCCAACAATGGATGACTGAGCCATTGAGTTAAGTTGATATGAGTTGAGATGAGATGAGTTAAAGGTCACTATATGGTTGTGTGTACAATCAGATTAACAATTATTAGAAGGGGCCTGTTACAGTTGATGACGCTATATAGTGGTTTCAAACTTCCCTTGTCTACTGAAGACATACACATTATGAGTCAAATACTTGATAGCGTTAACCTGTTTGAAACATTGGTATATATTCCATTGGATGTATCTTAAAAATACTTGGATATATGAATCAGTAGTATTTCATCCAGATTGATATTGTGTAATACATCTGCAATCCGTCATTGAATTACTTCATGAATCTGTCTGTAACCCGTTAATACTATACACAAATGAATATCGATATTAATATTATAAGAATGAATTTAAATAGAAACTCTGCACTTTTTAAATCTGAATATCGCGATAGGATGACTTTTTCATGTCAATCGTCATATAAACCGGTATAAATATTGCTAGCTAATCTAGCTAAAGAAATGCATTTGTAGCTTTCACTAACCACTTGCTGATATCCATTAACTTGTTAGTGTCGATTCAATGGTCGTCTCTACCAGCAGAACTTGCCAACTTATCAATAACAAGCTCTAACACATGCTAAGTTGTCGAATGAACCAGATTTTTCTCGCTTACAAAGTATAGTTTATATAGAATAGAGACATTTTGTATGAGCATGTCATCATCTAATGAGAAAAACAGAAATGTGAAAGCTGCCAAGTTTCAAAACCAATTTTAAATCCAGTCTTCTGGTGGCTAACATTGTACTACCATCGTCGAAATACTAATGTTTGCTGTCTATTTAAATACTCCTGAATATTAGTTTTAATTAAATAAGGCTGGGACTTTTTATTTGTATCATGTCGGATCTGTCAAAACGAACGTAATAAATACATTTTTCATTTTTTTTTGCTGATTTCACCGTCCCAACATATAAGACCCAGGAACGTGATTATTTCTCCCAGCACATGAATGTATTAATAGCACATCTTACCTATAGACATTTAGTAAGATGTATCATTACGCTCTATATAACATTGGCACGATCACAAAGCAAATTTATTCTAAATGCTAAACACTTGAAATGTTGTATTCGATGTGTTTTGTACAAAACATTCCTATTAGTTCAACAGATGTTATCAAAGGTATTAATAAATAAATAATAAGTATGCGATGCACTTTATATTATCTATGGTATCTTTTTAATAACGCCTTATGAATTCAATATACGTTTCGCATGCCTCATTACTCTTTAAACGACTAAAACTATGAAAAAGAGATCTGCAGATTACGGAGGTCTGCAGATTACGAATGCTAATATTCAGATGATTTATAAGCACGATTTCTATGTTAGATAAGTAACACATAATCAAATGTTAAAGCAACCGATACAGAATAAGGATTTCCAAAATGAATAGATTAGGTGACCGATATTTAGTAAGCATTTTTAAATGTTTTTATTTTGTAAATTTTATGTTTTGTTTTTGTAAATACAATCATAATTAATACACGATTTGAATCTTTCGTGTCGTACGTATTAAAGTGCGACGAGAAGTACAGGTGTCCTACAATTCGTTATACCATGTTTGACCAACATATCAAAAAAAAAAGGAAATTCACCAATTTCTCTAAACACAATCCCCTCAAAACAACGTGTAGTATATCTCTAGACAAACTCTATAAATGTTATCAATATATTGTTATTCGTTCCAGGTTGGCAAGATCTAATTGAAAAGGAGTAATAATCTTAACGAATGCACAAAAGACTTTAAGCAATGCACACACTCTTTATATCAACTAAAATGCACACCAGAACACTAGATTTAGCGAAAAGAGTTGAAACCACTCCAAAATGAGTAAAGAACGCTGAAAACAGTGAAACCACACCACACAAATAGTGAATTACTGTCTTTGAAGGTGTGAAATGAGAAACAAATACTTTAACAGAGTGGTTCTTTATTACACCCTTTAAAAAGAGTGGTATTATCTGATTCATTGGTTGCTCTGACAAGTTAGGGGTCTCTGTGACTCGTTTTAGACGATCATTTACTCTTTAAGTGTAGTTCCTACTCTTTTGGAGTGGTATTTATTCTTTTAGAGACCAAACGTTTCACTCTTTATGCATACAGCATCTCAAACTTGAAATGTATATATTATCATGCTTACGATGATCGTTATTCGAAGATAATTATACAGACACAAACCACAGTTACAACTCTATGAAGTACCTATAATGTAGTTATAAAAAAGCGCTAGTTCCACTGTGCTTACACTACAAAAGTGACCATCCTCACAAAATTCTCTAACATATTTTGTGTGTAATCTGGTTTATATTAAGGTTGAATTTGCGAGGCTTTCATTTAGTTACTCAACAATTGCCGATAAGTACATACATATCAATATTTACATGTTAAATGATTACTTTTTGGTATATAAAAGGGTCCATCAAGAAAACATGGTTAAGGCTTCAGCCTGCAACGCGAGAGGTCCCGGGTTCGAGTTTATTGTTATTATTATGTTGTGTCTTCTTAACTTTATCTTTATAAATATGAATAATGCGCAATATTAGAGTAAAATTATCCCTTAAATGGTTATTTTAATATTTTATTGATACACATATCTAATCCATACAAAAGCTAAATGAACTTTCAAAAATAACTATAATTCATGAACGTTGTTTGTAAATATTATATTATGTATATCTCTAAAAATCACTATGTAAGTGCACTTTTGCTTAGTTTATAATGAATTTGGTTTGACATAACGCTGTCTGGTTAAGCACGAAATGTATTGATCGATTGGTCAGATAAAATCTTTGAGGAAGCATTAGCTTTCAAAAAGGTTTGCATTCGTTCCTGCATACATCGATTACATCCCATCCCCATGTTTAATGTTTGACGAAGGTTGTTAGGTTACATGTATGAAACATCAGTAGACGTGCAAGTGATTTAATTTGTTTCGGGTGCACGAACTACTTTGTACTTTAACAGAACAATATCTCATTTAGAGTGGGTTATTTTGTGTTTACCAACATATGTTTCTTTTCGGAGATGCAAACAAATATGTTCTTATAAGGTGAGAGTCTCCATTCTGGTTCATTTTAAAGTTGATTTTATTAACAATATTCTGGTCGCAATTGAAGGTCCCAGCCGCTGTAGTATTTGAGAAATCCTGCGCGCAGTGGTTCCTTATCGTTAAAACTGACTTTTCGAGATATTGGCCTTTAAATCTTTGGTAGTTTGAAATGTTAGTTAATTTATGCTAATTAATTAATTAATCGATACATGTTTTCTTTATTTTCTTTTTAAAACTTTTCCACTTAAAGATTAACATTATCAATAATATTGCATATGTTTTATGAAGAAATATTGATATTTACATTACAGATCATATTGACAATTGTGTTAGATCGACTCGATAAAACAATGAAATACATAAGAAAAGTATAGGAAATGATCCGCTTTTCCAACAGTATTACCCGACAAAAATATACATAACTTTTGATAGCAATATTAAATCTGTGTCACACTTAAAGCAAACTAAAGCTTACAAGTCAGGCTATATTTGTAAATGCAAAACATTATTTGTAAAAAAATAACTCTCTCAACCCCTACTTCCCCCTTAACAGACAAGGATTAAATAACTACAAAGAAAGTGAATTTTACATATGTGTGGTCATTGATCACATTGCCATGTTTCTCACATCAAGTATTCACAAAATTGTCTCAAGTTAGACATTTTAAAAAAGCGTAATTAAATTAAGACATTTTTGAAGATTATACTAACCGGTTTTTTTTAAAGAATTTAATCTTAAGCACCTATTATCCGTTAAACTGATTGTTTATTTTATAACATGGTATATACTTTTCTGGAATCAGACTGACAAGTCATTAAACAATGACGATGTCACATTCGGGTCAAAGATACCTGTGTTCGAGAAAATATTAAAAAGAACAATTTGCATGAATGTTAGCTAACAATGTCTAACCATTCCTAACGAAAATCAGATGTGCTTATACTACATGTGGTTTAGTCCTAACGTCAAATATTGCCTCGTTGAATAGCTGTTGGCAACAAGCTCTGAATAGAGGTCCACTAAACTATCTGTGCTACATACCCTAAATTAATACATGTTGTTCTCATCATTTCCATAGCTTAATCACTTAAATCATCTAAATATTAGGGGGCAATGTTTTTTCACACCGGTTACCAGCGTCTTTTTTACATTTGTAAAATTGTATTGCTTGTCAGTTGTATTGCTTGTGTCAATAACATGGGTGCTGCAGAGCAATCCGACACCACCTATTTATGCATTAATATCAAAACAATATTCCCGACAATAACAACTCTTTAGAAAGTCACAAGAGTTAAAGTTGTTAATATTAGCTAAGACACAAGGGATGGATAATAAATCATGCGCATCACAATGACATGCCATCGTGATTTATTCCCTACTCTTCAGGCTACGATCGATCATCCATCTATTAAATATTACACACCAGACAGTGCCTTGGGGATCATATATGATATATTGATCATTTGAACAATTAACATTCTTAGAGGCAGCATTAATTTCGTTTAAGACTCGACGTTCCATCGCCATATATCGATCACTCTTGTGGTACAATTCTCCTTGAGGGGGGTTAGGTTACACAACATGTATCAGATTGTAGCACTTAATTGTATATCTATGAATAATTGAAATTGCTACTTCGCCGCGCATTGTATCAACCAAAGAGTCATATATAGTTAAGGCGACAACCAATATATTACAATTGGTAGCGAAACAGTAGCAAACGAATAAAACAAATCATTTCACAAACTTTGAACATGTAGTCACCTTTTATTTTTGAAAAAAAAAACACATTGAAACACGCTGCTGTAAGATTGATGTGTTTGTTTTTTTTACTGTAGGCAATGCTTGATTTTTTAAATACCGCATACATAAACAGTTGAAGGTTAATTTAACAACATGTAACGACCTAAATAACGAGCTGTATTAAATTGTATTGTATTTGGGATAACAAATCGTTGTTTGTTCTTTTTTAGGATAGTACCATAACAACATTTAACGAGTAGTATCCGAAATGGGCTGATATCTTTTACATTTGGTGTTAAAATGCAACTCGGATGCATATGGATGATACAGGTATAGTTTACGTTTTGGCATAAATGGGCTTCGAATGGATTTGTATTAAATGACTGGACACTGATTTTGCGTTCGTTATTTTAGAATGAAACAAGGACAGTGGTAACGGGATTTGGTGTCAATCTGACGAAGCTACAAGTCTGGCGATGAAACGTCATTAAAATGTAAGTAATATCCTCACCAATGATACTTGAAATTTAATCACCCATGAATAACTCATTTAATAGTATTTGATTGGCAAAAATAAATGTTTTAACATCGGTAGTCATTGAGGTATTGTGTTGAGAAAACACATATTTAAAGTGAAGCCAACGTTTTAAAACAACTTATAATGTTAAGTTATAGTTCATATACAAAGTGTATCCAAAAAGCAAAACATGTTTTTTTTATAAAACTATTGGTTTAAGATTTTAAACAAGAGACTCTGGCAAATTATAGAGGGTCAAGGTAAGTTTTTTTTTTAAATCTGAATGGTCGTTATTAGTCATGAACAAATGCTAGTTTACTAAGGCTATCCGAAATAAGCCTGTTTAAAGTATAGTTGACACAACAGGAGGGCGTAGTTTGATTTGGGTATTATAAATGTAGGGAGCGCATTTTTATTTTATGGTAAAACCAGCCAAAAAATATGGTCAGGTGTGAATTACAGCTATACCTCAAACATACTTTCAAATGTTTAGTCTGCTTCGCGTCGACTCAATAGGCGTGGTAGTCTTTTAATACGGCGCGGCCGCTTGGTGCAACTAAATCCACAGCGCAGAGTACATGTAACACAGTCAAATGTTAAGTAAGATCGTGAATGGCATACTTGTAGCTAAGGGCTAAATACCCC
>JAUMTS010022022.1:0-11384 GCA_032273385.1 Ophiopholis aculeata | reverse complement strand
AAGCGATGGGATAGAGATCTTCTTATTTTGCTGTTTAAATGTCTTAATCATAATGCACCTTCATATTTGGCTTCTCATTTCACTTATACCGATTATATTTACTCGCATGGAACTAGAAGCCAAACATCTAAATGTTTGTTCATTCCTGCATGTAACATAGTTCCAAGAAAAAGAACATCACATTATAGAGCGTGTAAATCTTGGAATGAACTTCCTTTGAACTTGCGCAATGAACTTCAACAATGAAGTTGAACTCATTCAAACAGTGCATTTCAAGTCATATTTAATTTTTTTAATTTTTCTTTGTTTAATTAAATACCTCTTGTGTATGTTTCCATTGTATATAATCATGTTAATTTGTAACAACTTGTATACATGTATACAGGGCCCTCTTGAAGATCAGTACTAGATACTGAAGAGGTTACCCTGAGTAAAGAAAAAATAAATAAATAAAAACAACAAACTAGTTTAAACAGCCGCTTCACAGCCCGGCTTCACAGTCACGAGAAAGAATCGCCGGGCTAGGATTCGTTAAGGCTTAAGCCTACCAATTTACCAATAAAACTTAGTTGTAAATTATAAGCAATTAGGCTAGAAGCTGGTGCTTTACGTTACATCAACATAGAAATTACTATTGTCAAGAAAATGTCACTTGGTTTAATACTAATACAGGTTGATCTGCCTTCGCCAGTCGCCAAGTGTCTTCACCTTCACTAACTTGCAAAATGTATCTTTTATCCAATAATGTTATGTCATTGCTAAGTTAATGATGCCAAACTGTGTCGCTGCCAAAACTGTCCTTATACGTATGCCACAATTTCAGTGTTTGAACTGCATCATGGAATTGGCATCATGGAATTATTGACAATTGGCATGACAATACTATCATGACTATAATGCATTGATGCAAATTAGCAGTGCCCATCAAGTTTAGTGGACTGTTTTTATATGCCGGAGCTCAAATACTCAGTTGTGGCACACATCACGACAATGTACACATAAATACAGTGTTGGCGCTGCCACAGTTGGTATTGTCACAGTTTGCGATGACGCAACTAGGGACGACACATTTGCCATGAAAAAATTGGTTGAATATCCTTTTCAAAGGCATTGTCCTCCCATCTTGTCTGGTCACAGATTCAATTTCGCCAGCAACATTATGCTTGAATGCAAGCATTTCTATACCTTGCGTTTGCTATGTTGTAAATAAACGGATTTATAGAGGCATTGATGCAATTTAACGCTGTTGCTGTCCAAAATAAAATAACACCCTGTTCTGAATCTAAAATTTCTATTTTGCCATCGCTCAGTCTATCAATGACATTCTTAATCCCAAGAAACTGAAATGGAGTTAAGCAGAAGAAGAAAATGACAGCATTCAGAACCAACATCCGGGCAACTTGCGTACTGGTATTTTGTACTTGATAATTCAGCTGAAGTTCATTGTTTGTTTCTTTAATGACCTGTCTTTTCATCAATGCTGATACAATTAATGTATAAAGCACAACATTAAAGCTAAACGATAATATAAAGACAACTGATTGTAGAATTGAAGGATAATTCTCGTAAATGTTGGAAAAGGCTCCACATCTGTACAAGACAGCCGGCAGATCTTGGTACAACGGTCGATCCGGCCATTGCACGCAGTACTGTACATTTTGACTTGATCTTGGAGTTACCGAAGCTGCAACAGCAAAAGTAATCAGCCATAATCCTACGATCAGTTTTGCCGTGCGTTCCTTAGAGTTGAAAACCCGGTGTCTTAAAGGATGACAGATTGCCAAATATCTTTCGTAACTTACCAGATTGACCACACCGATTGAGGTAAAATATACAAGGTAGGTGATAAAATTCAATAAGATGCATCCTATGTCTTGCTTGAAAGGTACCGAAAAGACTTTCGGCGAATTAGTGATACTCCAAATGAAGCGAAACCCAATGAATATGACAAAACATAGATCTGCCACCGATAGATTGGCCAAGTATGCATTGGTTATAGTTCTCATAGAGGCTACACGCAATAAAGTGAAGAGAAAAGCAGCATTTCCAAGAAAACCAAACAGTAGAATGTAAGGGAAAACATGAGCAAGAAGAATGCGTTCTAGTTTGGAGTAAAACATCCGATACACAATAATGGCATCTGGTAAATTTGTGACATTCAAAATAAATGTGCAGTCTGAATTGGCATTTTCATCCACGGCGCTAGAAACAAGTAAATTATTTGACGTGTTAGAATGGTTAGCGAATGCCATTGTTAAATTTGAAGCAGTGTTGGTCAGGAAAGTTTCCTCAAAATATTCGAAGTAAATCTTAGTCAAGTCGTGGTGTAATAATGGTTTGCTACATACCTAAAACTGTTGTGGAATTATAAATCGTGGAAACCAATACTGTTGTTTTTCAGGAGTTTCTCAATAACCCTGCTACTTTTATGAATACTGAGATCACAAAATTATGCAATAGTATGAGTTTTCTAAGCAAAATCCAAGGCGCGTTTGTGCAACTATGGTGTTTTGATACCAATGTGAAGGTGTTTTGACCCAAACCATATGAGCCAATAAGGATGGTTGAACAAGGTTGCCAAATGGAATTAAATTCGAGTCTCAGCTGAAAGAACGTTAAAATGATTATCAACTCCAAGACCCATTTAGCATGTTGAGTGTTATGTTTAATAAGTTTCCAATTTGTAAAGCTGTCTGCACATAATTGATGTTTGTATCCATTGCGTAATACACCCCTTTTGTTATTAATTGTTTTAGACGTTCAAAATGTAACTATACGCTTTCCCGTAATGAAGTAAATGATACAGTAATTTACGAATGTGACCTTGGGCTTTAATAAAATGTGATTTTCTACAAAGATAAAATAAAACACGCGTCAATAAATAAAATCTAAGAAAGTCGTTAATTCGGAGATACAATTCAGTTACTTGTGAACCCGGGGGGCCATTCGTGTACAAATGTTGTAAGCATCCGCGTGAATTGACTTTCAAAAATGACCCTTAGCGAGGATGCCCAAACAATTTCAAAATTACCCCCCAACAAGGATTTTACAGAGACAAAAGCACCCTTTAGCGAGGACAGAGTTTTGAACATACCCCTTAACGAGGATTTTACACGGACAAAGGCACCCTCAGTGAGGACTTAGTTTAAAAAATACCCCTCAACAAGGATTGACATATTGCACAAGCCTCAAGGACCATCAATATTTTGTGAGATAGCTTTTTTATCGTCGACTTAAAATATACCCTTAGCGCGGATGAGTCTTGTGAAAATGATACCCTTATTTTGAAAAATCAGTGATTTTGACACCCCTTAGGACGGATCCGCGTTTGGTCTGGAAAAATGGCCCATAATCCGCGTTTTCGTTCACGCGGATGCTTACAACATCATGCATCAAATGGCCCCCCTGGGATATGTAGTGCTGAGAATTTACGCTTGTATGAAGACATATTAACACATTATTTTAATGATAACTTGTTCTGATTTCTTCTAGTGGGACCATCATTCAACAGAACGCCAGTAGACACAACCATCAAGTTAGGGGAGACAGCTGTACTTGATTGCAGAGCTATAGGCAGCCCGCAACCTGTCATCTTTTGGCAGAAAGAAAACTTGGAGGTAAAAATAATATTGTGGGTGAATAAGACATTTTCAGCTTTTAGGATAGTACTTCTCAAAATGTGGCCATTGAAGCAGTCATATGCAGCAAGTAAATGTACCATAGAGTAATGACATGATTTTGGAGACTTGATTCTAGAGGAGAAAATTACACTGAATCACAACTTTTGTTTTCAATTTTTGTTGTGGCTTTCTCCATTTTGAAGGAGATCTATAGAAAATAGCTAATTATCTGTGGCTCATCAAAATATCTCACTTATGTATGGGTTGGCAGTCTGTGGATGATTTCAAAGTTGAAAAACCTGCATTTGAAGGTTGAGAGATTTATACTTCACGAATTTCAACTACAATAGCAAAAGTTACAACAATTGTGACCTGGCTTTTATTTACCCTGATTGAGTTGCTCGCTCTCCCTATTCGTCATCCATCCCAGGCTTCATGCAAGGCCAACTCAGATGAAACAGTGTGAAAGCTTTTGCTTAAAAATATTTTGTTAATGTTTTATTTCAGGGGAAGGGGTATTTTAAATAATATGTTGCCATTCTCTAACAGGAAGCCAAGGGTAAGGGGTGCTTCAATTTCAGTGGAGAAATAAAGTATAAATTTATGGTTGGTTACGCGTTTACAGTCCCTGATCTCTTTTTTTATATATAATGACTTTGGTGACAAATTAAGGTATGTGGTTGTTGGTATTCTTAAACTCTGAAAAATTCTGATATTATTAAAGAAATTTTTGCTTCTCGTATTTTCAGCTGATCTTTTCCAGTGAAAATGGCAGATTTTCCGTGACCCCAGCAGGAAGCTTGCAGATGACATCAGTAACAGCAGAAGATCAGGGATATTATGTGTGTACTGCATACAGTAATGTGGGCAGTGTTAAAGCAAAGGCATTTCTTAGGGTCATTGGTAAGTTTACCTTGATCTTTTATCTTTTTTTACAGTAGTTATAGCAGGGCTTTCACTACCAGTACCATGTTTTGTGGAGACCACCACATCAGGTATGGCAGAAAACCATGGAACCGTTTGTTAATTTTCCCCGCTTCCTAAGTTTTTGCAGCCTCTTTCTTCTCCCTACTCTCCCTGTCTTTTGTCCCCCTTTTCCCGTTCTTTTCTCCTCTATCTTTTTCGTTTGTTTCTTTTCTTTGTTGTTTTTTCTCTCTTCTTGTTTCTTGTTGTCTTCCCATTTTCTCCTATACTTTGCAAAATTCTATCCCCACCCTCTGTTTCTTTTTTTTGTGGGTGGGCAATTCGCCCATCCTAGCCCTAGCTAGCCTACGTCACTTATTTTATATAACCTATAATTAATATCAACAAGTACATTAAACTTTATACCTACTAACCTTTTCTATATCTACACTCAAACATGCTCATAATACTCATACGACCAAAGATCTGAAAGTAGTGCAGAAAAGTAGAAGCATCAAATGATTTCTATGCCACTCATAACAATGTTTCCTTTTCTAATCAATCTCTTTCCAATACTTTCTCTCTTCACTCCATAATGTATGCAGTGCCACCAGACCATCAAATATCAGGTGAGTAGACTGTCCTTGCTTGTTGAGGTGTCTCCAACTAGTCCATGTTTTTTAACATAACGTATCAAATCAAATTTTGCATTCCTTATTGTAGAACAAACCCGCATAAAATGTTCTTGTTATTTATAAGGGTTACTTCTCACGTCATCAGGACGACTTAATTTGCGGTTAGTGCAACTCAAAACATGCCAAAAACACAGTTTCTTTGAAGACGCCATGGTGTGCTTTCCCACAAATAAATCTTCATTGAAAAGATGTTTCTGATGACATAAGAAACAACCCTTTATGATGTTTTATAAATACCAAGAACAATTCGATAATTTACAATAAAAAAACATGGACTAGTTGGCGACCCCTTAAGTGTTTAATGTTCATTGCACTGATTGAAATATAAAGAATTCAAAGGGAAAAGGCAACAACAATTTAAAAATCATGTAAAATATGCTCTTTGTATTTCAATGAATATGTATTAAAATGTGAGCAAAGTCAACTATCATTTGTATGCCATTTTTTGGTGGTTTTATGCCCTACTGCCCTGGTGGGGTCAAGTGGCAAAGCTTTCTGTGCGCCACTTTGGGTGACTCAATGCGTAACAAGTGGCTCGCGCCGCCAGGTGAGAAGGCCTGGTCTATAGTATGCAAGAAGGCATTGTGTAGGACTATGTATTCAATACGACAATATGTTTTACTTACCATTGACCAGTTTTTATTTTATTTTGAATAAAGCTCCAACAGGTAAACCACCACCAATCATCCAGTATGGCCCCTCCAATCAGACCCTGGTGATTGGTACACAAGCCCTATTTCACTGTCAAGCTACGGGGGTGCCACAACCAGTCATTGAATGGACTAAAGATGCCAACCCAATTGAAATGAGCACCCAGAGGTATGTTAGTAGGTATGTACTATTCCAATTTTCTCTCGGATGATGGAAAATGGAGTAGTTTGTAGATTTAACCCTTGCTTTAATAATGCAGTATAAGGCTCCTGAAAATAATGCTTGGTTGTTCTTCACCGCCCATAACTAATTTTTTAGCCTGACATGTTTAAAAAACAAAAAACTTTTACTGTACTAAAGTAATTACCACACCTAATCTTGGAAATTCAATGAAGTTTTTTATTCTTTCTCAATATTCTTGATTGATAAGTGTGTCTTAAAAGTTTATTAAACAGTCCTTCACACTCTTAAACTGATTAAAACATAAATAAAAAGAATATTTTAGTTAAATAGACTTTTTGGTTAGCAAGTAAAATACTGTTTGTGCATGATCATTTATTAAACACCTGCCTGCCCACACCATCTCCAGAAAAGCTGTGGAGGACAACCATACAGGGTTTTTTTCCCTAAGCTTACTACTAATGATTTGTAAGTTACCATTGGCCTATTAACATGTATCCAATTTAAACTCACAATATTTCTTTCTGGAAATGGATCTTGACAACATATATCCAATTTAAAGTCACAGTATTTTTTTAGAGATGGATCTCAAAGTTGAGACAAAGGTACATTCAGTTTGATGCACAAAAGCAAAAAGATTTTGATAGTTTGATGAGCAAAATTATCTTTATGTACATTTACTGATATGATAGTTTTGTTTGATTTTAAAATGGATATACTGTTATTATTAAAACTATTATTATTAAAAATATCATAAGACAATAATTATTTATAACACAAAGAGAGGCATGGGCACTAATCCTTCCTGCTACCTAACTAATCTTAAACTTTGGGTATGAAAAAGAGCTGTAATAAATAACCAAATAGCACTTTACCTTTTAAATAACTAACATATCCTACCAAATCTGCCCTCCAAAAGGAACTACCAGTACCTGTAATTTCATTCCATAACCAAAGTAACAAAGATGTATGTGCATATAGTTGATATAGCAGATACTTCATATTTGCACAGGAAGCCAGTAATAGTCTGCTTGTCAATTCAGTTTCTCCCAGGGTAAAACAAAGTATCTACTCATTCTCAAAAATGAAGATACTGCTTTGTGTCATTTTGGAGGGTAGATCTGACCATTTGCATGTAGAGTATTGGAATGCTTCATTAGCTATTGAAAGATAACCTATAAATGTCAAGTGACCAGTTTTGCTATTTTGTAAGATAAATGAATACAGCACAGTAGTTTATTATATTTCAACAGTTATGATTATCCATGAATAACATAAATGAATGGTAAATGAAATGTATTTTAAAAAACATACAAGTCACCATTGCACAATAACTTTCATTAACATTTAATAACATTGACATACACAGGGAAGTTATGTTACTATTATAGATAGCTGTGGTATGGTCCACTTCATGCTAGAATGGCATCTGCCAGAGTGGCGCGATAGAAGGTGGAAGAGGCCTTTGTAGCCGTGGCATTTCAGAATGTAAACATGTTGTGACACTGCATAAAGGTCTGCTCCTCCTTCTCTCGCCGTGCCACTATGGCATGAAGTGGCACACAGCACAACTATCCTGAGTGGCATTATTTCCCTGTGACATCACATTGACATATAAACGACATACACCAGTGCTCGTTTATGCTCTAGAGGCAGGGACTCACTTCCCTGGCTAAAGCAATACATTGCGATAGCAAAATCTATTCCGACATCATATTTGTACATTATCTTTATTATTAAGTTAACTTAAGTGGTGTGGATGATGCCTTAATGGCCTTGAAACAGTGCATACGTAAGTAGTGTTGGTAGAACAAAATCACCTTTCAATAAGTATAGTATGGCTTATTTTGTTTATAGACACTCAAAAGGGATAGCCTTTTCATTTTTATTGTAGGAATTATTATCAGTTGTGATTTCGTCAATCTCTCCCCATAGATTTGACATCCTGGAGTCAGGAGCATTGCAGATTTCTAATCTGAGACAGAGGGACTCTGGTCTCTACACATGCACAGCTAAGAATGAGGATGGGGAAACACAGTGGTCAGCGACTTTGACTATTATGGGTAAGAGACTGATACATTTCACTAACCAATCAGTTGTTAAAGGCATAATATAATATTTGAACAAACATCTCATAACCAGGGCTTAAATTAACCAGTGAATTTCATCACATGCAATCAGATTAAGACATCTTCATTATCATGTAATTTCAGATAACCAAGATGATTCTCGCATACAAGAATCGCCCTCTTTAGCAGAGTTTCCTAATCCTCCCAGCCTGCCAAGAGCAAGTAACATTTCATTACATGCTGTCAGATTAGAATGGGATGAACCAGTGAGAAACAAGTGGATCACACACTACCAGCTGGAATCTCATAATGTGAACAGAGATCTTGGTAAGTTGAAAATTATACTAACAAAAGGTGAAAGGACTACAAAATGTGACTGGTCCCTGGGGTCAAGTAAAAAAAAAAAGCAGGTGCATTTATAGTGCACTATGCCTCCCTGACTTTGTAATACCATGCGGTCTCCACACACTTGACAGATGTTTGCTGACCACTGTGACCCAAGTCACCCCATACCAGTGCTGTTGAATAATTTCAGGAACCACCGCAACCTCTAGGGCGCAGTACCTAGCTTAATCAGCATGAAGAGGTCCGACAACTTTCTTAAACACTTACAGAGAACTTAAGTTCTTTTTATGTGAGCAGAGGTACAAAGTTTTTAACATATGTTTATCTTATATCGGGTTGGAAAGTAGTGCGCAGGGTTCCAGGAACATTCCAGGCACACATTATTTTATGAAGAATTGCCTAAAGTCTGTTCACACATTCTTGTAATATATTTCGCAGGTTGGATCATAGTATCCAGGAACATTACAGGTATAAGTTATTTTATGAAAATGTTTATAAAGTTTCTTTACTCATTCTTATTTTTTCCAAGTTGGAATATATAATCCAGGTGCACTCCAGGCACAAGCTATTTTAGTGAAGAATCAGTTTGTTCACATATTATTCTATTTTCCAGGTTGGATCATAGTATCCAGGAACATTACAGGTATAAGTTATTTTATGAAAAAATGTTCATAAAGTTTCTTCACTCATTCTTATTTTTTTCTAGTTGTAATATATAATCCAGGTGGACTCCAGGCACAAGCTATTTTAGTGAAGAATCTGCCTACAGTTTGTTCACATATTATTATATTTTCCAGGTTGGAACACAGTATCCAGGAACATTCCAGAAACAAGCTATTTTGTGAAGAATCTTGAAGCAGATAGCACCTATTTGTTTCTTGTAAGAGCTGTCAGCAGCAAAACAGTTGGACTTCCAAGTGTGATCTCGGACCCTGTCAAAACAATGGGTATGTACTCACGGGTTCCAGCGTGCTAAATATTAACACTTTGCACACTAGCTACAATTTTAGTTGAACAAATTATTTATTTTCATCTGGTGAACCCTTAGATCCATATCATCAGTAGTATGTACTTATAAGTCAGATGTCAAGTTCTTCTGTTATTACTTCCTGGTCAACTATAATACCTTGTTGTTACTAAAGTGTATCCCAAGATTAGAATGGAAGTGATGTGACTTCCTGTCAAAACGCGTTTCTCCATGTGCTGTATTATTTATTGCACCTTGCTTACTCTATTGTTCTTTTGTGTTGCTCAACTATAACAACACTGTTATAATGCTGGAATGCATCGAAAGAAGCCCTCCTGATCGGAAGTGACATCACTACTTCTTTTCTCGGGTGAAGTTTACAACACTTTGACCAAACTCCAATCTTGCTTGGAACCAAGTGATGTTTAGGTCCCACCCGTTCTTCAATTACACAGAAGAATAAATGCACCATTTAGTAATGCCTGAAGTGCTTTATATCATCAGACACTTGATGGAGGGATGGGACCTTAAGTTTACCTTTCCCCTGCTTCTTTCTAGAAACATTGCTAACTGAATGCAAGGTCACAGCGATTTAGTCTACATCGGAAGTAGCCTTCTGAGATCTTTATCCACAAAAAAAAAAAAAATCAATTCAATATGTGTTTTTTATTTTGCATCCCATCTAGATACTGAGATGACAGAAGCGGCTCCCACCATGGAGCAGATTTTAGCACAAACTAATCCGAGAATTACGAGTACAATGGCTTTGAGTCAAGCAGCTATCAAAATTGTGTGGGAGGTAAGCTTACGAATCAATTGACATGGAAGGCAAATCAGGCAGCCATAGAAGAAACAAATAGGAAACAACTGTGTGTGCACCTTGGGATCGCGGCTGAGTTAGGCCCCTCACTTGGTGCGCTTAAAATTCTCAATGCATTAAAAGCGTAACCATGCACATAAACATGAAATACACGATAAATGCATCCACAACGCTCGTAAAACCAGCCAGAGCTGGCGCGTTGCATAAGTTGTTTTGTGCGTTAATATAAATGTGTAGAAAAGGAACCTAACTTAGCAGCAATTCCCAGTTAAATGACGTCTAAATTATGGGGTGTGCAAGCAGCTATTAGACCTTTATGAGAGGTAAACTTAAATATGTGCCATCTATTGACATAGGAGGAAAATGTTGTGTCAAAATTCAAGCAGCTATAAAACTTGCTAAGGGAATTAAGATGTTATGCCTTCTTAGATTAAAAAGTACCTTCTATTTACAATGGAGACAGTTGCAACAAGTCTGAGTCAACTAGCTACCAGAAGTATATGAGAGGTAAACTTTTAAAGTGTATCTTCTACTGATGTCTAAGTCAAACATATACTCTGTGAGAGGTATAAGCTTAACAATTTGCCTCCTATCTGGACTTGGGAGGCATTTGTATTAGAGCTGTCAGCCAAGCATCTTTCCAAATCATGGTGTGGAGACTTAATTAAACTATGGAAAAACGAGTGTGCCTTGTAGTGTAACAGTGTCAAAATCCTAAACTGTATAAAAGTTATATATTTCTCTGTTCAATCTCCATTACAAATATGGCTTGTTTCTATCTATCTGCATATCATTAATATATTTCACATCTTATTATCGTTCCTATTCTAAGGTGGAGAGAAACCATGACGCCGTGGAAGGGTATTTTGTTAAGTACAAGCCCCGCTACAGCGACCACAGTTTTAGTAGCATGGAAATTGTGACTGGTTCAACCAATAATCGCATTTTGACGGGTTTGGAACCGGCCAAGGAATATTTAGTTATGGTGCAACCATTCAATGGTAAAGTTGAAGGGCCTGACTCTGAACCAGTGGCTGTCAGAACCCTGAGTGATGGTAAGTTAATCAATTGAACGATCGATCAACAAATCAATCTAATAATATCTATAGTTATGATGCAGCCATTCCATTGTTA
>JAUMTS010021911.1:0-11386 GCA_032273385.1 Ophiopholis aculeata | reverse complement strand
CAAGTGTGAGGAATTCAGAGTTATCAGATCTTTTTTCTCTTATTCTTCTACCACCACGTTTTTTCCCTCGCTTTCGCCATCGTTTGCGAGTCTTTTGTGTCTGTTCTAGGGTGTTAGGATGGTCATTGAAATGAGTTAAACATGGTTGCTTCAGTAAGTTTAAAGAGTCTAAAGTTTTGCATGTATCGGAAGATAGTGGGCAATCAGTAAAACTAGGACATAGTACTTGCAGATACAATGCTGAATAGTGTAAGTACTGAACAGTCAGATTTGTCACAGATGATATCAAATCAGATTGATTACCTTTGTCCATATTGATTGAGTAATTGGGATGATCGTTGAAGAAATGATTAGTTGTTGATAGCGTTGCATCAATAGCTGCCAGTTGATCCCAATAATCAGTGGCTTGAAAACAAGTGCATTGATTATATTGCTGCACCAAACCTGTATATAGTAGGCACACAGTGAAACCAAAAATGACTCCAAAAATGCAGAAAAACGGTGACCTTTCTCTCTCCAAACTAGCCATGGTTTTCTTCTAGGATAGAATAGAAGTCATCATGTTAAATTTCAGAGCACAATTCCTTCTAAATCTGCAGATATGTGTCAAAAATCTTCAAAAATCAGGAGCCAGTGAAGATCAGCAGTTATGCGATGCACTGGCAACACTATGATATTATGGACTTACAAGAGAAGTAAATTATGGCGGTCCTTTTGAATTCCAAGAGAGTGACCCCTAAATAAAAATAAATTCACCGGTTTATCCAAATTGTGACCAACTTGGGAATATATAATTCGACCAACAGGTTAATTTGTTTTTATTAACACATAAGTGACCAAGGTATTTCCCACCCTTTGGTGCTCGAAGGGAGGGGGGAGGGGGGTTAGGGACCCCCTCCCTTAAAAAACGCCCTTTCGGAATGAATTTTGTTGAAAGTCTGATCATTGATAAAGCATGTACACATGTACAAAGGACCAAAATACAGAAAAAATATTGAAAATCGGATGAATTGTTTCAAAATGGCGGCCAAAAACATTTTTTGTGTCGCGTCTAAAATGTTCTCGCCAAAATTTCAAAAACCGTGTTCTCGAAGGAATTTTCGCATGCAATATTGATCAAAGTTTGCACATTGCAACTACAATTACATTACCAAATTAAATTAGAAAAAAAAATATATTCGGTTTCGATTTTATGGGCAAAGCAAATTTGAAATGCGCCCTCGAAAAATCACTTTCTGCTAATTAGAACGAAAACGACGGGATCGATTTGAATTTTTGCCACTGATGGATCCACTGTGATAAGTTTGACAATTACATGGAGCGGCAATCTTAACATGTTTCGCGTTTTTGCGAAAAAATTTTACCCGGAAACCTGTGGTAAGGTCCCTAGGAACGCCCCCCCCCCCCCGTTGGTCACTTAGGTGTTAAGGGGGCATTAAATAATAATTTGGCCTTTAAACTCCGCCACCTTGGAATTCGAAATGGCCGGCAGAACTCAAGAAAGGTGGATGTATCAATCGCAGACCGGTGATGGAACCTTTGAAACGAAATCCTTTCAATTTATGTCATGGTGGGCAATAAACGAATTTTCTACAGGGTCTACTAAAGACGGGGGCGTTTGCTTTTCAAGGGCAGTGTCACAAATCAGGTATCGTCATGCGATCAAGCAGATGCAAGTTGGAAGAAACAGAATTGAAGCCATAAACTTTGAAGTAACCCCCAAACTTTGGATTAAGAATCTTGCAGCTTTATGCTAAAATGAGAGTAGCACATTGAAGCCACACATCTCCTTCTACAATAATTTCATTATTTATACACGATCATGGACGGAACAAATGCGGGTTAAGCAAATTCGAGAACTTGAGAAGTCTTCTTCTTCAGGCTACAAAACCACATGAAGAGCAGTATTCAAAAGTTGATTATTGTGTCTTACCAGAGAGACTAACCTTGAAATGCTAAAGAACCTTATTCTTCAGGTACAACACCTTCTGAAGAGCATTATGCAGAATTTGATTATGATGTCGTGTCTTACCAGGGAAGTAATTTATGGCGGCCTAAAAATAAATTCACCGGCTGGTCAAATTATAGAGTTTATAATTTGGCGCACAGGCAAAGAGGATTTTAAGTGCTTTACATCATGCTTTTCATCTCATGGGATTGTTTGTATAGGAAGTTGTTTCGAGCTTTAGCGATGAATTATGCACGAAATGCAAGATTACAACAGTTGTTATTAACTTAGGGTAATTTTATCACTAAAGCTTAGCACAACCTCCTATACAAATACCCTATAGGAAGCAATGCATGATGGGAAGCACTTGATAATAGAGGGGAGCGTGGCCGAGCGGTTAGAGCACGAGTCTCGTAATACAGAGGTTGTGGGTTCGAGCCTTTGCCAGGCGGATTACGTCTGTTACGTGCTAGAACCAGCTTGGTTCTCTGATCGCGAAATCTGCTGGCGTAGCCAGCCAGCGAGTGCGGCACGCACGAGAGAACCAGAAGTTAAGTCTGAAATTTAACGATCTACAATTTGAATGCCATAGGCAACTTGTCACTCTGATCAACTCTCATGCTGAGAGTTTCTTCTTATCTGGCAAACCCATTACTAAACACCACAGGTGGTATTCCCTGTTAGCAAAATTTAGTTCACAAGGTTACATGATGGTAAAAGCTACAAGTTTCAATGTACATGATATGGAACAGGAAATGTTCACCGCTTGATTTCAGATGTTTAATTTTCATGTTTCAATTTTGGTAAACCTGTATTAGTTTTAGTTAATTTTTAGTTGATAGACTTCTTCAACTGTATTCTAGAAACTATTCTATATAGTCGTCTAAATATACTCATATTACTATAAAAAAATTACTTGGGAAAAAATGATGTGTGATTAGGGTAGGGATTCACAGATATGTGTATCAAGGTATCAGGGGGGGGGTACCAAGAAGGGTGGGGAGGAATGGTAATGCCCGAAAAGGGTTGTTGATAAATATTCGGAGTGTGTGTCAAGTCATAGTGTAGTCGGAGGGGCGCCGGCGGAGGAGGGGTGTCGGTATGATCGGAGTTGTGCGTTACCTTATCGTGTTGCAAAGGGGTGTCGATATGGTTTGAGCTGTGCGTTTCGTCATGCTGTCGCAGTCAGTACCATAGGAGAGGGGGGTCCCCCCCCCCAAAAAAAAAAATATATATAGTTAAGTTTAAATTAGACCAAATTTTCAAATTTGAGCATAAAATGCCAATTTTAAGCACCCTACACGCACATTTTATTACACAATTTAGGTATAATTGGTCTCCCCCCCCCCCAAAAAAAAATATAGTTAAGTTTAAATTAGACCAAATTTTCAAGTTTGAGCATAAAATGCCAATTTCAAGCACCCTGCACGCACATTTTATTACACAATTTAGGTATAATTGGTCCAAATTTAACATAACATGCAAATTTGTTGTGGCATTTGCTTACCAAATTAGTTAAAGGAACTGCCCATGATATCTGCTGATCAAAAAACTCACTAAACATTGCCAAAAGGAAGTACTGAGACATATATATGAATCAAAACAAACAACAAAATCAATTGCTGAAATTATGCACGGAAAATGGTTTTGATCAAGTTTTAAACAGTGTTTATATTTTTTTGTTATCTTTTGTTTGATAACGTGTGGTTTTTGTTAAAGAAAATAAATCTAACTCTAAAAAAAGAAATGTAAATCAAAAACATAATTTTATCTTCACAAATGGTCAAGTACACCACTAAAGTTTAAAAATTAAGATTTAAAAATTAAGATTTACTTATTTTTTTTCTATAGAAACACTCTTCTGAGTTAATTTATTCCGGAACAAATCAACTCAAAACTGCAATTAATTGGCTCTCTTGCACTAAATAAATGCAACTTATGCAGGAGATGTTTTGTACATGTATGTTAGTATATATGGGAAGGGATTTCTAAATGTGCAAAAATATTGGAAAGTGTGGACAAAAGTGAAATTTAAAATTCAGGATCATGGATAGTCACTTTAAAGTTTGACCATTTTAGGCTAAATATTTTTAGTCTAATGTAATATTTTTGAAATTTTAAACAAAATGCCCAAAAGGGGAACACTATTGGGAACAATATCACAATTTACCAATATCACAAAGAATCAACTAAAGAAAGTTTAAGTGAGAAAATTAGAAAATTAACCTCAAGTCAGTGTGATTAATTATTATAATCAGGCAATTTGGTCTTTTTTTACACACAATTATTTTTGACGAAGACTGGATATCATTTATACATCTTTCAAGTTTAGTGATCATGAAATGGCCAGAGTCTTTCAAAATAACCAGGTATGAAAACTTTAAACTCTGGATACTAGAAAATCCTTGTTGAAGCTGACTATCATTCTAATACAAAAAAAAAATCAATTTCATAAAACTTTAAAATCAATTTTAAAATCAAATCAACTTCAACTCCATTCAAGCTTTGGGGTTTCAGCTGGTTCTGGAAATTAAGAGTGATACAATTTATTAGTTACCAAATAACTAAACAACTAATATCAATTTGAAGTTCTAAAATCACTCTTTTTTCCATGCCTTAAACATTCAACTTGAATTGGATTAAAGCATAGATTTAGAGGGAAGTTGATTTTGACTTTAAAATTGAAAGGTTTAAAAGTTTTATAAAATTGACCAATGTCAAATTTCTTCTTAAAATACATTTTACAGACAACGTCATAAAAAACTTTGCCATATATTATTTTCATTTACTGTGTTGGGAGACTAGTGAATGATTTGGGCCCCATATTTTAGTTCCACTTTTGCCAAGCTCATGGCATTGAGTCTGTGTATCACCTGTCATCGCATCACAGTGGGGTGTTGATTAGGACACAGACCCTTTTCTAGGATCAGTGGTTAGGGAGTTCCCTGGTTGTCACTAAAGCCTAAGGGGCATTGTCACAATTCGGGAAATCATTTTGTTAAAGTACTAGGGCTGTGGCTTGAGTGTGGTTCAGACGGTGTATATAGGAATGGTTCAGACAGCCCTGAACTAGGGCTAGCGGTGCCTGGCTTGGCAATAAATTTCGCTGGAGCTGAATCTCTACGTTGACAGGTAACGTGGGTAAATTGCGATAGTAAAACCGGCTATATTAGCAAAGACTGGGATTACGAAAAACTCGCTTCGCTTCCTTTTTCGTAATCCCATGTGCCTACGGCGAAAGACTCGCTTCACTCGTCTTTCGCCTCCGGCGGACTCTCTCGCCTACGGCGCTCAATTCTCGCGCTTCGCGCTCGCTTTTAATTATCAACTTCAGTAACTCGCGCTTCGCGCTCGCTATTAGTGACCATCCTCACTAACCCAGTCTTTGACAAAGACTATTACGAAAAACTCGCTTCGCTTCGTTTTTCGTAATCCCATGCGCCTACGGCGCTCAATTCTCGTGGTTCGCACTCGCTTTTAATTATCAACCTCAGTAACTCGCGCTTCGCGCTCGCTATTAGTGACCATCCTCAGTAACCCAGTCTTTGACAAAGACTAATCCGAACAGAAGCGAGGCGGAAGTTTTAGCAATCCAATTACGCATGCTCAGAGTCAGAGCAATTACTAAACGTGAGCAGTTCCCCGTCTTCGGCGTGAATACGCCAATTAGGAATGAGGTCTATACCGTATACTTTCGTATGCCAACTTACAATTTAGTTTAATGGGTAAATTGTGCATTAAGCCTTATGAACCCAAATTTTGATTCCTCTCAATTATTGTAAGGCTGCTTATTGAATTGTTTTGTAGTCTTCGCTTCTACAACTCTTGCCATGCTTGCTCATGGGAGGCTTATCCAATCGGAGATGATTCGCACTGAGAACAAATTACTCCTGCAGTTGTTCAAGCCCTACTTTATTAATGCAAATTTGTACAGTTTCTAGTTTCTAGTTATCAATTAACATCCGTTTTTATTATACATATAAATATGTTTCTTATATTATAATGTATACAATTTGAATTATATAAGTAAATTTCGAGAATACTTAATTTGCTTCAAATCCATCTTGTTTAGTGATTTCCAAGGCTGCAATGCAGGTAGGTGGTGACAAATTTCATGAGAAGTGTCTTAACATTTCATGAAATAATTGATTGATATTGTTGTTTGCGTGGTAAACTGACACAACTTGTTTAAGGGGTCTTCACTTGCACAGTGTTTGCCCTTGTATTGGAAGAAAAATGTGTGTATGTATATATTTGACATCCTTTCTTCAAAAAAAAAATTAAGGCAAGAAACTAAAATAAGGAACTTATCTTTTAAAAATGTAAAAGTTTTCAAATTGTTGTGTCATCAGGAAAGAAAGAAAAAGTCTTTCAGAGCAAGGACTTTTACTTTGTTCGTCTTTTTGACCTTATATCTTACCAATTTTGTAATATATATCAGTGAATCCTAAATTTGACTGATCCAGCTTTTGTTTGGTACAGTGTGAGTCGAGTCCTGACATGTAAAGTGTGCTGAGACCGCATGGAATTTCGGTTAGGGAGGCATTGTGCACTTTTATAAATCACCTGCATTTTTTTTTAAATATGTATGATGTAATGTTCAATTCACGCCCAAACGAGCAGCGAATCAATGACTTTTTGATGAGGAAACGTTTGTGATGGAATGTTTACTATAATTTACTATTATAACTTAACATTCTTAATCAATTGGAAAATGCTGATTTTAAATGCTAGATGGTGCGCAAAAAATAGACCAAAAACGGTTTCTTAAAATACACAGTTTCTTTTTTCATCAAAACAATGTACTTGAGCCAAATGCCGATTCTGACGCCATAAAGTAGCCACCTTTCTTAACGTATTTTTAAAAAGGTTGCTATCTTATCATTGTGAATCTGACTATCTTTAGTCAGATAAATGCTGATGATAATGACCTTTCTTCTTTTCATGTTAAATATCAACCACATTATTTCACTACCGGTATATTATCCAAAGCATAAAACGAGAATACAGAAACATTACAGTGACCAAAATACAGACAAGTTACAGTATACAGTGTGACCAGCGCGCGATCACCGGATAGTTTGGTTCGGTTCGGTTTCCCCGTTCAGTGCTCGTTTTGTGTTGCTGAAAGCGACGTGATGTATATTTCCTAACAGCCTAATTCAACCAATGCAAGACCCCTGAACACATGTTTGTATTCTGTGATTTCCAAGAACTCACAGAAAACTTTAGCCAGATTAGTTCCATGGTCAGATACACAATGATAATTACCTAATAAGTTGTTGTTTCTCTTTGTTTACTGGATCAAGATCGAGGTAAACAAAACAATAGTAAATAAAATTTATTTTTTCACTATCTTCTTTATTTTTTTTTTAAATTGGCACTAGACTTTGTGGAAGTATAAAAGAAGTGTTCACCATCATCATCATCATTCGGCTGCGTAGCAGGCGACTATAAATATGTTCTCCAGGCACAGCGGTCCGAAACTAATTGATGCAGAGATGCATCCCCAGCTGCAGCTTCTGGACGTAGGAAATGTAGCTTTTCCTCTGTCGACCTGGCCTCCTTTTGCCATGAGTTGGAGCCAAGAAGGCATATCTCCTGCACGGTTCATCTTCAGGCATCCTTAGGATTTTGTATTTTGTGATTTCCAAGAACTCACAGAAAACTTTCGCCAGATTAGTTCCATGGTCAGATACACAATGATAATTACCTAAGATATTGTGTCTCTTTGTTTGGTGGATCAAGATCGAGGTAAAAAAACACAAGATCGAGGTAAAATATGTTTCCTTCAACGTCATCATTTTTTTCTTATATCTTATTTCTTGTTCTATTTAAAGGATACATTTATGTTTGATTCAATAGCATTGAATATTGAAGAAGAACGTTATGCTCGGTTTTAGAAAGACCTATAGGTTTTATTCCATTCTGAACAGAAAGTTTCCTTTATTAACATTAAAAGTATTGAAAATCAAGATTGTTCGGAATGTTGAGGTTTGTGTTACCATATGCCACTTGGATTTGATATTGAGGGCTTATGAACTATATATATATATATATCATAAACAAATAAAAAACAATGCTTAAAAACTATCATTTCTAAAAAAAATGCAATTTATACGTTGATCTTGACAGTATTACTGTTTTGCAAAAGGTCTTGCATCCACTTTTGCACTTTTTGAGAAAAAGAGGAAAAACTGATACAGTATCAAACTGATCGAATATCGAAAACACTTTTAAGGTATAAGTGAAACCAGTGTAAAAAAAATCGAGTGCATAATATTCCAAATGTGATGTTTTGTTTTTGTTTTGTTAATTGCTCATTACATTCAATTAAAAAGTGGATGTAAGACCTTTTGCAAAACATGACTTTCAAGAATTTTCAAGAACTACAGACACGTCAACACTTCAATTTGTTCAGCTTTTTGTGGTTTACCTGTGCAGTTCTTTATTAGATAATAATGTAAGATCCATAAACATGTTAAAAATCTCTAAATATTTGAGATAGGCTTATTTGAAATGTTGAGGTTTTCACTGTTGTTTTTCAAAAAGGGCTTACATCCACTAGATGTAAATGGATGTGAGACCTTTCGCAAAACAACTTACCTTTTTTCGATTTTTTAAAACGAGTGGTTATTAAACCTTTTGGAAAATATTGTTCAGATAGCATGCATGATGCACCTATCAAAATCTAACAAGAACACACCAAAGAGTCATTTTTGAACAAAAATGGTATAAGAACTTTTGCAAATCAGCTCTTCGACTATAGGCATCGTGCATCAACTGAACTAACATACGGATGATGAGGAGTCGTGTCTAGGATTTTGTGATTAAATGTCTGTTATTTTGTAATATTCAACAGAATTTTCTACAATTTGTGATAGATAGCCTTGTTTGTTTATGAAAATTGTAGATGACATGATCGATGACCAAATATGTCTTATTTCTCTTTAAGTCCCGGGGTTTAACTCTAACGTATGACATGTGGCTAACCCAGTTACAGCATGACGTTGACTTTTAAGGATATGAAACGCATTAGTCAGTAATTTCTCAGAATATTTAATTTCTCTTTGTTATTTGTGCTCCTAATTATTGATAGCTAACTGTAAACATCATCATGATAGATGCCGCAAATTTCGCTTAATTCTGTACTGTATTATCACTGATGTCACACATCATGTTGTTGTCAAATTGTGTTACTTTTGTTGGTAAATGTTGCTTTTCCAGCATCCGTGTGCCCCCGCATGCCGTCTCTTTCTGTTTCGCTGTTTCGTAAAGAGATGTCGTATAGCTAATTAACGTTAATCTCTTGCGGTTTTTTTTTATTAACACGTTACCTCTCGGCAAATGTAAGACAAAACAACCAAACAACCTGTGATCTTTAATTTGATAATAGATTGCTCTCCAAATGCAAAACAGTAACACAAATGTCACTATTTCATTTGGAGTAGTATGCGACCATCCACCACAAGTGACTGCATGAGCACTTTAATTCAGCTTTACTTAGGTTTGAGATTTTTACATATTTAAAAAGACCATACCCCAAAGCTTTAAACTCTTACGTTGTCTACAACTAGAGTAATGACTCTTCAAAAGCAGCCACACTCCAAGGTGCAATACTGAGAAAAATGTGACTAAAGTGTTTAAAATTAAGGCTGTTTAAAGAAAATGTAAGTCTTTTATTATATTTTTTTTAAATTGGCACTAGACTTTGTGGAAGTATAAAAGAGGTGTAAAATGTTTCGAATCTATAAAATCTGATTATTTTTGTAAAATCTGAAAAGTTTTTGCTATTTTTGGTCTGTAACTCAAAATCATTTTTGTCAACTTTTAAAGTGCACATTTGTGGTGGGTGGCCACATGGTCATAGTTTCACTCGAAAGAGTGAAATTTCACTCTTTGTGACTGGCTCACTCTCTCTCTCTAGAGTGATACTCAAGTCACTCCGGCTGCCACGAATGAGCAATTTTAAATGCCTTAAAAAGGGTAGTGCAAACCCAAAAAAAGGTGTAACTATCGAGCTCTGTAACTTGGATGTACAATTCGAGTAATTTGGGCATTTTTTACTCAACATTATTTTGTGTAGCTTGTTTGAAAAAATATGTTGAGCCAAACAAGTGATATTTGGTGAATTTTCTCAAAAAATCAACATTTATGGTCAACATTGATACCAAAAACAGATTGTCTGACTAAAACTGAAGACTGATGATGCTGCGAAGGCTATATACATTTTGTATAGGCACTGATTACCTGTCTACCATTGTATGTATATGTTCGTGTTGAATTTATTATTGTTTTACGTGGTTAAACACTACAGAAGGGTTGAAGAATTTCCTCTGAAACCCGTGATTTGCGTTCTCTATATCAGAATGATACTTTATCAAATTGTCTTATTATTTGTAGGCCTATATATCATAAAAGGTCGCTTCTAAAGTTTTCAGATATAACCTTTTGTTGAACTTATTGTTTTGTGGAAAGCACAAAATTACGTCTTCAAGGAAATGGTGTATTTTGACACGGCTTCGGTTTGTTAGAGATTTTCAAAGTCGTCGTTTTAAACCGGCTTAGAATGTATATTTGTAGATGACATTTGTATGCAACGTTTACTTACTCTTTTGTTTTCGTTCGATGCTCCCTCGGGCGTTAAATGAAGTAAATGTTTAGAAGGTTTCTCTTCAGTAGGCTGAGTCCTGATTGTTGAAACTTCAGCTCACGCCCTAGTGAACATCAGATAAGTAGAAAAATGGTGAACAAGGCTTGCCTTGGAATCTGTTACTATACTAATACCGATATATATGTACTGCAACTCTTAAATTACTAGCCGTGAGGACAAACGACGACTTTTATTGCGGTTAGTGCACCTCAAAACACGCCAAAAATGCAGTTTCTTTGAAGACGCCATGTTATGCTTTCACAAAAGAATACTTCATTGAAAAGTCATTTCTGATGACGTATAAGCAGTTACCCTTCATAATGTTTACACATATCAAGAAACATTTCATATTCGGAATAATTCTAAAATAAAGAATGCAAAATTAACATTCTTTCATTTGCGGTAGAAATCATTCAACTATAGTGCTCCTTGCTGAGCATGATGATCATAATTATAATTGTCATGATCACTCGGTGTCTGTAACAGCATTTGTGTATAGTTAAAAGTAAAGTGCGTAAAGGTTCCCGGTTCACCAATTACAATGATTACGATCAATATACGGTATACCGTTTGTATGATATGCGAGCATTGTGATCATATAATCACTCGTTGTCTGTCCGTATACCAGCATTTGTTAAGGGATCTCCAACTTATAGTACGTGTTTTTTTACCGTAAATTATCGAATCAAATTTTGCATTCCTTATTTTAGAATGAACCCACATACAATGTTCTTGGTATTTAAAAAACATCATGACGGGTAACTTCTTACGTCATCAGAAACGAC